>VDFB02139967.1:0-27608 GCA_007258455.2 Sequoia sempervirens | reverse complement strand
AATACTGTTGCTGAAGTTAGTGTTGTTTGTTTTCCCAATCATAAGTATGGTTGGATAGGATGGTTGCATTGGGATGCCCATAGAGGTGTTCCTTCCAAGCCCAAGAGTAGGTACACAAGCCCTCTTGGCCCAAGAATGGCAGACATGCAGTCATCCATGTGAGTGGACTACTTGGAAGGGCCTCTAGCACCTGCTATCCCTCCTGCACCTCTTATACCTTCCTCTACTTATGATTGACAAAACAGGGACCTATGATTTGTAAACAAGAAAACTTGAAACTTCAAGTTAATATTAGGATTGTAATAAAGCAGAGAGGCTCCCGAATCAACTGCATATTCCCAAACTTTAAATCTAATGTATATATATTCATGCTCTAAATCGAATGCAAATGTTCATTCTCTGAATTGAATGCAAATGTTCATGCTCTAAACCAAATGCAAATATTCATGCTTTTATCAAGGTTGCGGCCATATTCTCCTGGCTTAGAGTTTACAAACCATACCTCAAGCTGTGGCAGAGATTTGGCCTCAGTTCACACGCCTTCAAAAATCGATGATGCTTCAATGGTGGAAGAGGGAGATGTTGTGACCTTTTCACACATCACCCCATTACAAATGGGGACCCCCCTGTTTTTGCTTTTTGGGGTTTTTCCTTGTTGTCACAACCGCTAATCACCATTTTTTCTTTTACAATGAGGAGTTAGGGTATTGAGAAATCATCTAAGCCAAATAGTGAATTCAGGCTTAGAATAGTGTTTGGACATTGTCAAAGTGGTCAAAAGGCCCAGAGGACGAAAAACGCCTTTGCTTAGGGTCAATTCTGACACTTCCTATTTTTGTGGGATTCTGCTTTTTTGCTTTTTTCTTTTTTGATTTTTGGCACTTTGGGACCAATCCGAGAAGCAGCGTTTTTGGCCTACTTCTTGCTTTTTTCTTTTTTCAAATTTTTTTTTGTTGGCGTAACAACTAGCACCTCTGGAGTAAGAGTTGGTACGGACAGCTATGCACACTACGCAATGAGTGCTCTTCAAATTAGGAGGGGAAGCTCCCTCGTTGTGCTTGACAAAAGTACTTGCAAAGGAAAATAAACTAAACTATATCTTGTCTTTTTGCTTCAGCTGTAGAGGTACAAGGCTTTCTCGAAAACTATATATGTTGCAGCTGAGTATTTTCTGGTTTCGCAGACTACTAACTACAACTATGCCAATTACTTAAAATCTATCCAGTTTCCTCAAGAAAATAGAGCATGAGGAAATGGAGCAAGGTTTGACTATCAGACGATAAACGAGTATAGATTCTCAACTTGAAGGCAAGGTGGCACATCTATCAGCTCAATCTAAACACGTTTATTGGTAACAACATCACATGATAAACTGAATACGGATTCTCAACTTGAAGGCAAGGTGGCACAACTATCAGCTCAATCCGAACAAGTTTATTGTTCACAACAACATACGATAACCAAGCACAGATTCTCTACTTGAAGGCAAGGTGGCACAACTATCATCTCAATCTGAACAAGTTTATTGAACACAAAAATAGATTTGATCTAACTAAGGAAAGAATTCACCATCACAATTGCATGAAACCCTATGTGGCATAACAATTCATTATAACAACAAAAGCGCATGAATAGATACAGAATGAGCAATATTGAAGGCAAGGTAGGCACAACATATATTCCTCTCTCATGCAAAAGTTAATTACAAATGAGAAAAAGCTCTTATTTATAGACATCAAAAGGTGTAGGGAACCGTAAAATCACCTTGATTCAACTACAGTCTTGCAATGCATGCAAGATTTATTACTAAACCCTAATAAAGTAAACTATACAGTGAACTGGAAAGCTACCATCAGTTAACCAAAACATTTAACCTAAATGGACAATGTGCAAGCATGCACGTCCTTATTTAAAGCATAGTTAACTGGACACTACCCTCAGTTAACTTGAAACTCTAACCCTAACTCCTATGAAGATAATTCCAAGGAAGAGATAAGCATGTGTGAAGTCAGCAAGTGAACTCAAGACTGAAAGTCGAGTTAACTTCTGCTCATGACAACCCTCGAAACTAACTGCAGGTTCCAACTGGTAATCACTCCATGTCATCTCGGTCTAACACTTCAACCAAGAACTCGTCAATCACTCTGTCTTTAGGAACTTTGATGCTATCCAAAACAACAGTTTGTTTCTTTAGTTCTCTGCCACTTTCCTTGACCATATGCATGCCTTCTCTAACATCTTCAATCGCCTTTCTGAAACTAGCTGAAATAACTGAAATATTCTCTAATTTAGCCGCCATAGGATCTCCCTCAAGGTTATCACGAATCAGTTTTTCGAATTCAGCTTGTACTTTTTCAAATTCAACATATGTGCCATCCTCAAGAAGATAATGACACGGAATCTGAACAACAAAACCACTGACAAGTGCAAGTACTCCAACCACATCATCTTTTAGTGAAAACAACTTGGTAGAGATCTTTTCACATGTCTCTATTTTGAAAAGGTGTTGCTCTCTCCAAGTAAGAACTTTCCCTTGATCTTCATCAATCTCCAAGGCATTGTATGCAATAGACAACTGAGACACAAGAACTCGATCCTTGGCTAAACTCTCTACAACTGAAATCTCGAGCAACTAAATGCCTTGACGAAGTTTATGTGCATCACTCCTCAACTGATACAAATCCGCAAGAAGATGTCGACGTGTAGCAACTAAACTTTCAATCCAGTTATCCAAAAGTCTACCATGACTGACTAATTGATCCAATTTTCATTGTTCTGCAGGTGGATTCTGAGGAAGGATAGGCGCTTTACTCAAATTTCCATGAACAAGATCAGAAATATATTGACGAAGTTGACTATTTTCGACCTTAAGCAATGCCTTATCCTCTCCATCCTTCATGATGCGTTCTTCAAGATTATTGGTAATAATCTTAAGAAGAGTCACGTGTGTCTCTCGAGTGGCCCTGCCAAGATTTGCCTTAGTGAAAGTAAAGTCACCAACTTCGACTTCATCTAGGCTCTTACCCTCTGGAGGAATAGTAACTTCTATAACAATCTCTGATTCTAAAGTCTTCTCAATATGCACCTGTTTCTTGATTTTCTTGTTCGACCTTCTCTGATAAGGCTCACCGAACTTACACAAATCAAGGTTATACGAAGGTTCTCGCCTCTATCTCCCCAAAGACCTCTCGAGCCAACAAGATTGAACAATATCATCAATCCGAGGAGAGACTGTCCTTGACGTATCCACCTATGGCGGTTCAGTTGTCTTCGATCCAACTCGAATTGGTATCTCAAGCTCTGAATCTATGTCAATAGGTTGTATATGCGGCGAACTAGGAGGTGACACATGAGGTTCAGCCTGAATGACTATCTCTAATGGAATCTCAGGTACATTCTCCTTGTTTCTGCTTCCTCTTACCAGTAGCTCTCTTTCCCGTGTTTCCACTAAGTCTAACTCCTTTAGGAGGTATCACAATAGCCTTGACCCGAGGTCTTGACCTAGAAGTAGAAGGCAATGAAGAAAACTTCTCTGGCGGCTCTGTCACAGGAACTGACTTTCGCTTCTGTTTACTCTCCAAGAACTGCTTGCTGGTCTTGATAACCGATCTAGAAACTTCCTCAATAGAAGTATTCTCCTTAGCATACCAATCTGGTGAACGAAGTGGCTGCCGAGCAATTTGATCTCTGACATATGAATTGAGAAGAACTTCTCCATCATCATCTGATAGACCATCAACATCCTCTGATAGGTAATCAGAGAGCTGAGTGATAGTGAGTCTACAATAGTGACGACGACGAACCTCAAATTCATCTTCACAATTAGCCCAGAAATCTTCAAGTGCTGGCTTATGTGCAATCCCTCGCTCTAACCTAGTTGCATAATGACCCAAAGGATCATAGGAACGCCTCTCAGTATGAGTTTTAAGCTTGAATCTTTCTATCTCGGTTGACATAAGCTTGGCATCTGTTGCCGCACTGCATGTGAAAATCCCTAATGCAAATGGAAAAGTAGCTGCAGTCTTATGACGATTGCGAAGAAAGAAATGAACATGTTGCATCTGCCTGAGAAACTCCATGAAGATGATCTTGTTTGAAGGATACCTCGGCAACATCAGGGGCTCTCCAACATATCCATAAACCCGGATGTATGTGAAAGTAGGGAATTGGATAAACCAATCCGCCCAAGTCTCCATCGCTGATTTTGCCTCGGCAGAAATACGAATGTGCATTTCGTTGTCAAGATCTCTAACTGTCCTCATAGAAAAATGATCATTCACTGCTCGGAAATCTTGTTCAGACTTAGAAAACTCCAACTGAGGATAATACTCATGAACACGTTGAACACCAAGAGTGCCATTAGTTTTTAGATGCTTGTAGCTGCCTTGGAATGCAACTAAGTAGACCAAGTAAGATATCATATGAAACTCATGAAACTTGAGAAAATTAGTAATCTGCTGATGTAAGCAATCACTAATCAACATAGCCCAGTCAAAATGTTCTGTGCCATCAAGAATTCTGGAAATAAGGTAAAACATCCATGATCGGAAAGTGCTAGCATCCTCTTGACCTGTAACTCGATTGAGCAAAGTTATCAAAACAGCAACTTCATCCTTGAATTCACCACAACCAATCTTTTTAGGCATGTTAGTCTTCTGAACTTTCAGCCATCTCTAAGCCACCTTTCTCTATGAACGTTCTTGACCTCCATCCCATATCTTCTCAAACAACCCTCCCATCAATTGATCTAATTTGTCGTGAAGATGAGTCATAATGCTTGATACAAGCAAGGACGAACTCGAGATCAAAAGTCGTAACAAGAATAGATGCCCCTGCCAGCAATCCGGAACGCTCAAGATTCCTCAATGAATTGCTGCTAACGCCCTCCAGACTGCTCAGATTAACAACTGGATAAACATGATTTAGGTCTGTATCTGAAGTTTTGACAAAATTATGCATAAGAGCCGATTTTGTCTTATAATCAATGAGATTGAACTGCATTTTGAAAATAAAGACTTTCAACTGTAAAGTTGAATATACTTGAACAACTTTCTGGAAAAACTGAAAACCTTTGGACAAGGCTAAAAATAGCCTAAGGCAGGAGAAATTTTCGAAATTTTTCTGAAATGTGGGTTTTGTGCAGAATCAAATTCTAAGACAACCCACATAGTTTGATTCTCGAAAAAAAAATGTGTTTCAGGCCCACATGCAAAGAAATTCTCGGAAAAAAGCACAGAGCTTCAAAACGAAGACTACAGGGCAATTTTCTCGAAAAAATCTAAGACGTGGGTTTTGCTGCAAATACTGAAGTGTGAGAACCCAGATGATCAAACTCTAAAAATATGCTGAATTTCTTTGACATGCGAAGAAAGTACCTAAGATGAGAAATAGAAGAAATAAGACAAAAGATAGAAAGTTTTGTTTGCTCTGCTTCTGTAGAATTCGCCAATCTCTTTTTGGAACTTGATGAAACCTGCATGCAAAGTCAAAACAAAGTCTGAAATCTTCTTCCTCTGATCAATCTGAATCCATTGCTATGAAGAACGCTAAATTCTGACACCTGTAGCACCTTTAAATTGCTGCTTGCTCAAGAAGAATGTATATTTCTAAGCTTGTGATGAAGAAATAATGGACGCCAATGCTTGAATAAATAGATTTTCATCATTGAAATTCGCACAAAAGCATTAATCCTTGAAATTGGCGCTTAGCTTATGATTGGACCCCAATTTTAGTTAACTGAAACTAAAATGAGCTAAATAAGGCATCATGCTTTAGTCGCCTTACCAAGACTTCAGTTGCAAATTTATTTAAAGCACCATGCGAATTTTACTTCAGTTGACAATTCCACATTAAGTTCACCCTTTTCCACAAGTCAAGATTCATGCTTTAAGTCTTTAGTCAAACTCAAACATCCCTTTTAAGACTGAAGTTAAAGCACCATGCTAAAGCGTCCCTTTTAAGACTTCAGTTAACAAAAAGTGAAGCGCCAACTTCACAAAGTCTTCACAATTTCAACCAATTGCGCCATGCATGCAAACTCAAGTTGATTTTCAAGCATAAACTTCAGTTAAGTGAACATGCAAACAAGTTAACTCAACATGCAAAGTTGTTAATTGGACATGCAAACTAGTTAACTCGACATGCGAACTGAAAGATCACTCAACATGCCAATATATGAACTGGAGATGACAACCCAGAAATCGTTCAGTCTAACTAAAGTCAGAACTCAAGTTAAGGCGCACCAGTCAACTTCTTTCGAAAACTCAATTTTGACCTCTTAAGGCGTTTTCCAGACTTAGCCAATTTTCATGAAAATTTAGACTTAAACCTCTTTTGAGACCTATGTTCATCCTCTGACCCTGGCTGACTAACTCCACCAATTGGCTGGTTGACAGGTGCATCGCAGAGCAGGATAAAAATTGATCAAAAGGTACCTTGAGACTGAACATCATAAAACTATCATCTGAAGGCTCAAAAATCCAAGCACCCTTTTCAAGAACTGCTCTTTTTCTCAGACTTAGCCATATTTTCTCATCTCAATCTCGTACGAAGGGAAAAACAAATCCTTCATAACTTTTGATTGACCAATTTTCAGGACTGGATCATAGGTTCACTGCAGAGTTGACTTCATTCGACATGACAGCTGCAAAGGCACATTTCTCCAGAAAACATCATTTGAGGGGTGAAAATCAAGGGCGCCTTTTTGAAAAGTTGCTCTTTTTTCTTTCAAACTTAAAGCCATTTTTGGAACTGACCAAAATAACATTAAAACTCTGACTGCAAGCTGCTGAGTCATCTTCTGATCTGATGGAGACAGGGAACGGAAAGCTGAACGTAACACGGACAAATTGAATATCTGAGATCATCAAAAAGAAGGCATTAAAGGCTTGAAAAGCTCAGGCTTTTTGCTCATTCCTTGATATTTTGACAAAGATTTGACCCCATGTTTGACCTCCGGCTTAGGCACTTCTGCAACTCAGATTCACCCACTGACGAATGCATCGCGAAGCTTGAACAAATGTGAGATAAACATCTTAAGTGGCATTTAGTCAAAAACCTTCATTTGACACCTCAAAAAGATGGGTGCCTTTCTCAAAAGCTGCTCTTTTTTCCAGTGTTAACCAATTTCGGCTCTCCTCTCATTTTACACTATATCTTCCGTAACTTGCACGAAACAGGTCTGTTTGACAGGCTTGATAGCCCGTTGCGAAGCTGACATGATGCCGGACAAATGTCTGCTGGAGGTGACAAACCCTAAAAACAAGATCTGAGCCCCTAAAAGATAGGTCGCCCTTTTGAAAATGTGCTCCCCTCTCCAGAGAGAATTTTGATGATTTTCCTTCAGATTTTCACTTTTCTTAAATTTCTTCAGTAATAGACTGACATGACACTAACACCAACTCCATATTTAAAAACCCCAAAAACGACCTTCTGACATCACTTTAACAAGATTGAGACTCAATTAAGCAAAATGCCTTAGTGAAGCAAAAATTTGGGTTTTGGGTACAACATTTTGAAAGTTGACCTAGGATTGGGTCCCTCAAGTCATGGCAACAACGTTCCTATCTTTAGAATAAAAAATTTGTGTCTCCAAGTATAAAAGGCAAGGTAAAATCTCCAAGCGAGGTTTTGTTCCAAATGTTCTAGATAAACGTGAGGTGTTGACCAAGAAATTCATCTAAGAGTCAAGCATGGCATATAAAATTATGGTAGACATCATGTGACTTGATGTCAGTGCACATACCATAATAAAGATATGTTATGAAGAATGTCATGTGACTTGACAATATTGAGAAATCATACCATGTCTTAGATATCACGTGTTAAGGTTATATCTCTACTTATTTGACTTGAAATATCTTCCCTAGCTAAGAGGGAGTGTTAATGAATGATAGCTTCAGTCAGATATGAATGACGATTGTTGTAAGCATCATCGTCATTCATACTTGATCAAAGTTTATCATTTATATTGAAATATTTCTGGAAAAACATTTAATCGAATTTATGAGCATACATATAAAATTTGAATTATATATATGATGTTATATTCTGCATTTCATTAATCGGAATTTACTTACTCATCCGCCACCTTGTAGAAGGGTATATATGAGTTATACTAAACAATGATAAACGACTTTATCATAAGAAGCGCCCTAAGGGACACGTCCCATGAGTGGACGCCCTAAGGGACACGTCCCATGAGTGGACGTGTCTCCACTTGTGGAGACACGTCCTCTCATGAGACATGCCTCTTAGGGGCGGGTCTCCTCTCTTATTTATGGCAGATCCTTATTTGATATACAAACATAGAAATCGAATAATGTTCTGCAATCAGCACATTCAAAATAAGAAATTCAAATCTGGAAATTGAAAATCTGAACATAGAAGTTTGAGTAGTATTCTTACACTTAGAATTTTCATAAGTCCCTTTGTCTCCCAATTTGATTGAAGATTTGTTTACATTTACAGTTTTTGGCCTACTTTTTGCTTTTTGCTTTTTTCAACTTTTTTTGAAAGTTGACCTAGGATTGGGTCCCTCAAGTCATGGCAACAACGTTCCTATCTTCAGAATCAAAAATTTGTGTCTCCAAGTATAAAAGGCAAGGTAAAATCTCCAAGCGAGGTTTTGTTCCAAATGTTCCAGATAAACGTGAGGTGTTGACCAAGAAATTCATCTAAGAGTCAAGCATGGCAAGCAAAGCTTAAGGTCCGCCCAAGGTAGGGAATGTCCAAGCAACCTTGAAGTCTGCCATGCATATTGTCCAGCAAACCTCCAAGTCCGCCCAAGCATGGCAAGCAAACTTTCAAGTCTGCCCAAGGTAGAGAAGGCAAAGATGTGGCCAAGTCCGCCCAAGAAAAGGAATGGCAATGGGTTGGCAAAGTCCGCCCAAGGAAGATAAATGTCCAAGGAAGCTCCAAGTCCACCATGAAGATGTCCAGCCACAAGGTCAAGTCCGCCTAGAGGAAATGCATCTTGTTCAGCCAACTTCAAAGTCCGCCTTGTCGAAGAGAAGGTGAAGTCCACCCTAGAACAAGATAGAAATGTCTAAGCAAAACCAGAGTCCGCCCAAAGGAAAATGCACATAGTCTAGCCAAGGGTGAAGTCCGCCTTGTGTAAACAACTGTGAAGTCCGCCCAAGCATGGCAAGGCAACCATGAAGTCCGCCCACACTTGGCATAGGGTTTGGCAACCTTGAAGTCCGCCCAAGGTAGGAAGTTGCAAGGTTTTGGCCAAGTCCGCCCTAGCCTGTCCAAGCACTCACCAAGTCCACCTAACAATGTCCAAGCATTGATGAAGTCCGCACTTGGCACAAGAAGTTCAAAGTCCACCATGGCAAGGTTTTCTTAAAGTCCACCACAGCTAAGACAAGGAAAGATTTTGTTAAAAGAGGGAAACAATTCAAAATACTCATCATGAGGAAAAGATTTTGGGTATTTCAATTCGTTTTCTGCCTTTTGATGAGCAACCAACGCATGTTTGTGGAGTTTTCAATCTGCTTTTCAAATTTTTGAGGAAATCTTCAAGGGACTTAGTCTGATTTTCATTCTGATTTCAACATCAATTCACAGATTTTGGGACTGAGTTTTTCAAGGACCAATTTCAGTCCCAAAATTTTCGAATCAGATCAATTTTTCTAAGTTTTCCAAATTCCTAAGTGTTGAAAACTAGAATGTCGAGGAATTGAAGTAAAATCCAAAAAATCAGAACTCACTTTGTCGCCAAAACTTCGAATTTACACTCAAAGTTAGGATCCTAACTTATTTCCTTTTGGGTTTTGTAGGGGCGGGATCGTCAAAGAAAGCACAAATAGAATTTCGGGGCTTCAAGAAAGAAAAGTCCTCAGACTTGGTGAGAAAATATAGAAAAATTAAATAAATTTCCAACTTCTTGGAGGATTTCATCTACAATCCTAGACCTATTGAAGCAATCAGGACCACTTCTTGAAGGATTTCATCTCCTAAAGAATTAAAGGCAAGCTCCCAATTAGAATCGGATAGTGACAAGAAAAGTATTCCAAACAAATTTCCATACTTAGACAATTTCTTGACATAAATTGGAAAATCCAAAGGAATAACATCAACCCAGTTCAAGTAGGAGGAATTTCAAAGCAATCAGGAAAGAAAATTTTAAATAACTTCAAGTCTAGACGTTTGCTCCAAGGGGAGACTTCCAGACCTCAAAGATTCAAATGCAAGTGAGAAGAAGAAATCAAAATCTCAAAAGGAATCCAAGATCAAAGCTAGGAAGAAACAAGCACAAAGGACAGAGTCATCGGCAAAGAAAGATATTCTAAGGCAAGTACATGAAAAAAAGAACAAAGGGACCAAGGAGGACATCCAACACACTGAGGTGGCGCCTAGTCATCTTCCAACCACTCAAATTGTTCCAAGTCAACATGTCTAGGTTTACTGAACCTGACTTATCCATGGAAGCTTCTAGAAGACACTCCATAATGCAACAACTTTCTATTTCATTGTTGGTTTATATTTAGCAGATGGACAAGTGTCCCCAAATGTAATTTTCTCATTGG
This sequence comes from Sequoia sempervirens, assembly GCA_007258455.2. Lineage (NCBI taxonomy): Eukaryota > Viridiplantae > Streptophyta > Pinopsida > Cupressales > Cupressaceae > Sequoia > Sequoia sempervirens. The sequence continues at coordinate 17,076 of VDFB02139967.1, read as the reverse complement.
TCGAGAGGTAGTTAGTTGTGAAAAACCCTAATTAGGGTTTTATTTTGTAATCTTGGCCATTGAATTGTAATCAAAGAGCCTATAAATTGAGCTCACCCCTCATTTGTAAAACATGGGAGCATGTTGCAAAACATGTTGAGATAAGCGAATTGTTGCTTATGACTACCAAAGTAATAAGTAATGCATTGTTTGAATTGATGGTGATTAATTCTCTTATTTTGGAGTTTGCATGGTTCTTATCCCTCATCATAGTTTAGATTTTATTTCATGTATGTTAGACTAATGAAAGATTTGATAGTATGGATTGGTGAAACTCTTGCTCATACTTTCTTTGAATGAATGATTTTTGTTCAATGCGTAAAGTTAGCCTGAGCCTACTTTGTGGATACTTAACTTTTGTCTGGATAAATATTGTTGATTTGATGGTAGTTATTCATGACGTGAAAATCATAAGCACACCCCTTTGAAGATTGCACCCACTTTGTGTAGATGTCTTTCGTGTGGCGAAGCAAAGTGTTGTTATTGGTTTCACAGAGTCAATACCGTCTCTTGAATTCTTAGGAGTAGATTAGAACTTCTAAACCCTTATCTCCTTTTCAGTTTGTTTGAAGTCCATGATCCAAGACCCAAACAATAGAGCTTCATTGTCTAGACCTTCATTGTGAATTGAACGAACCAAGCGTAGGTCCCTTTGTGTATTACCAGCATATCACAATGCCCATTGAGCTTATCCACACGTCAAGACCTGAAAAAAGAAACCTTGGAATCGCCATATGCTCTTATCGCAATCTTTGCATATGCGGTGATTTTGTTCAAGAGAGGATAGAGTGTCTTTGGACATTTTATTCTGTGTTCGATGGGTAATAAAACGCATACCAACAAGAGCTATTTAAGGGCGCCTTGGATAAATGATGGGATGCCATCTCTGGATAGGTCGCTTCATACATAAGACGCATCTCTCAGCCACGCATCCCTTCATTCGGGTTTCTCCCGACGCCGGCTCAAAAACGTGTTTTGCAAATTAAAATCATGACCTTCGATTTAGCATTATATCCTTTTGTTTTAAGTCTAAGACATATCGATGAATAAATGTGGATTATTATATTATATATTTATATATGTAGATTTATTATATTATTATATTATTTTACTTATTGAAGGTAAATGTATATTTACATATGGATGTAGATTGATCACATTTATTTACCTAAGGTATTATTGATGTTATAATCGTTAGATAATATTAAAAGCATAGCGATGAGAGTTTATTATTTTAAATTATGATATGGGTCATGACAATTTATATATTAGTTTGATAGAGGTTATTGCATATTCGTCTTGTTGAGGCCGATTGAAGGAAAGTTTTGTGAGATTGCTTGCTCTTTGAGCTACCTTTAGCTAGCTATACTATCCTTGCAGCTGGACGTACCATTTTGGGTGTGGCGTTGGGTTTTTGGAGCTTCTAGTTGAGATTTGTGACTATTTGTTTGGCTTGGGGGTAGCTCCTAGGGCTCTTATTGCCTTGTATTCCAATTTCATCAGCAACAGAGGTCATTCTTGGTTGTGGCGTCCCATTTTTGGAGGTTCCAACTTGCTGGTTGCAACTACAACACCTTGTCAAATTCTCCAACTTTTTCTGGGTATGTTGGATTTAGATATGTTGTGATATTTTATGAACTGGGTCATCATTGTAATTGAGAAAAAACCTATTTTCTGACCAGAAATTTCTGCTCATTATAATTCCAAAATTTGTCAATTTTCTGAATTGCTACGTTGCTGCAAGTTATTATATTTTCTGCACTTTATTTACCTTTGCCAAACCATCACAAACTATTGCAAAATACATCTCAAAACACATCAGAAAGAAAAAAAAAAAACAAGGGCAGATTGAGGGTGTATGTTACATAATGCCCCCATGTTCATGTCTTAGTCAAATACCCCAATTAAAAATCCAAAATTGGCTCAATATGGAGTTTTCCAGTATGTCAGTGTAATGAACCGGACTAAATTTCTTTTTGTTTTTTCAAATGCAATTACAATCAACATGCACCCGTTAAGGTTAGCTCTAAACCAAAACGTTGCATAAGCAACTCTAACCAAGAACGTACACCAGGATCCCGATGTGGGCAAGGTGTGAGCATATGGTCAGAGGATCTCATGCAGATGCAAACTGAAAGGGAACTCTAACCAAGAATGCGTCTAGGATAGACGAGCATATGGTCAGAGGATCAAGATGCAGATGAATTGAAGTAACTCTAACCAAGGATGGCGTTGAGTGATGGCGAGCATATGGTCAGAGGGTCCCTACAACTACTGACTGAAAGTAAATAGGCGGCAAGCCAGCCTCTTCCACTTATTCAGTAGGAAGTACAATTAATTCAAAGAGAAGAAGTGAGAATTGTTGACAGTACTACTATTCAGCTTACAATAAATTAGAGAACTTGTCAAGAACACAAGATTAGAAGCTTTCAATGCTGCAATAATTTTAGCTATCTCTCCAATGCTCACAAACCCTTTTAATATCAATTTCTCACTCAACTAATGAATTTTCCCAAGTCTGATATACTAATTTTTGACAGAAAATGCACAGACCAGCAACACAACAACTTACTAAAATGCTCACAATTCACTCAAAACTCACCCAAATCACATGAGACTAAATGCATTCAACTCCTAGTATGATGGCACCCCAAAAGTGACAGAGAAACCAACCCCAAAGACTCCCATTTAATTTGCACGGAAATCAATACAAGCTCAGAAATGTACGGCCCTCAAGGAGGGGCGATTTTGCTCCATAAAATTCAAGACACAAGAATAAAATCTGAAACTTGGTGTACTTGGTCACCCTTAGCAAAGAATCAGATTGGTTCAATACCCAGAACTGCAATATTTTTATTTCAAGAGTTATGAGCAAATCTTACAATCAGCTATGATATTCAGCAACTCCAAAATGAGACAGAAAATGCAAACCAGAACTCCAAAAATGCAAGATACTCAACTGAAATGCAAAACAAACCTATTACAAACTATCTCTCAACTAGTTGCTATCTTTCAAGCAAGAAGATGAGCCATTGCTAGGAGGTGTGCTTTCCTCGAAGCGAGTGCCTGAAGACAATTCAGCAACATAACGGTGTGGTAGACAAAAGATAAACAAATGAAGAGCTGAGGCCTGCATATATAGACTTGAGGAGAATCTTCTAGAAGCTTCAAGAAGGGTGCCCAATTTCAAATTTGACTTCAACTCATTTCCCTCCAAAAGTGGCGTCCTTTTTCACATAAGGTGATATTTCATTTTTATAAAAATTAATCTTTTTCCTCAAGTGGCGTCCCACTTCTCCAACCCTTAATTTTGCCTTAAAATATAAATTAACTCCTGACCAGACATTCACCCATAAAGTTCCCCCCTTTTAAAACAACATAAAGTTGTAATGCTAGGCCATGGGGTTATAATATTAAAATATAACATTATAATTTGGAAATAACTTATCTCACCAGAAAATGCATCCAAAGGCCAAAAATCAAATTACCAACTGAACTGGTTGAAGACGAGAGCCAACAGCACTGTAGCCAACAGGACCACTGCCAGAAATAGAATTTACTAAAAATAGTAAATTCATGAAGTTACTCAAATCACCAAACGAACTATACCACTGCGAAGCTCTCTAAAAACCCAAAAAGAATCCACAATCCGAATTCCAAACTTCAAGCAACAACCTCCACAAAATAGGAAACCCTAATTTCACCATCTGAGTAGCCTACGGGTCTCCAGAATAGGCCAACGATCAACAGAAGCAATCACATTTGAGAAGGGGACATTACAGTCAGGCTTTTGGTGTTCCTCATGCCTACATGCTTTCTCTATCAGCCTTGACTCATTCCCTTGAAAAAGTGGCCAAGTGTCGAAGTTGTTGGCCTTTCAAGCCATCGAGGTTTCCTTTGCCTCCCTACCATCTCCTTAGTTCCCCCAATCCTCCAAGTCCAAAGCCTAAATTGCCTAAGTGTTCCTCCTCTTGAACTTTCAAGCCATCAATATCTTCCACACCTTCATCCCTTTTTGGCATGCCTCCCTCCATCTTTGTGATCCCTAAAGTCCACCAAGGTCTTTGTAAAAACGCTGAAGTCGTCAACCCATCAGAGTTTCAAAGATCTTCCTTCCCCAATACCATTTTAGCTGATGGTATGGGTCCTCCCTATACCCTCGATCCTCAACTCATTCCCTTAGCTCATTCCAAATTCTTCTAAGTCATTTCATCGGACTTTTGGAGTTTCGCATCCTTTCCTACCTTCCATCTATTCTTGGTTCCCTGAAGTTTTTCTTCTCATTGAAGGTCAGACTTTCGACATCTCTCATCCTCATTTTCCTCTTTGGGATCCATCAAGAGGTATCCCCAATCCCCAACAATTCTCTTCCCCCTTTTTTCAAGAATTTTCCTAAGTCTTTCAAGGGTCAGACTTTCGGCCTTCCCCTTAACTTGGTACCTAACCAAGCATTTTGGAGTTTCGCATCCTCCTCTTCCTCATTGGCATGCCACACAAGGCATGCCCAATGCCTGATGTCTAATAGGTTGCTATTGTCTTAGAGTCAAGGGTTTCCATGCTTCTCTCCATGGTTCAACAATAGATGGTAGCCTAGTGGCCCGATCTCCAATGTCTTTCTTATGCCTTCGTTGAGGGTTCGAGAATTTTAATGCCAAATCATTCAGAGCTCAATAATGTTTGAAGCAATTTTTTCATGAGTTCCAACAGCGCACTTCTCTTCCACCTACTTCACCAACTCACATTAATGGCGTCATTTCGCCCAACTACTAGAAGTAAATGTGGATGTCGTCCTTCAATCTACGATGCCCATTTTGGGCAATATTTATCCTCAACAGTGGATTTTGAATGTTCTATAGTACAACAATTAGGGTTTGATGCCCTGCAAGTATTAAGGCATGATTTTTTATCATTTTCAGAAGAGGTTGGTCTAGTGGTGGTTCACCAGATGCAATATGTTGTAGGGAAGCTATTGATACCAGATCCAATTTGCTAAGGGATTGCAAACCTATGTAATAGAAGAAGACTAGTACTGTAAGGGGATTTTGTTGCAAAATGTCTCTATGGAACTAAGTATGTATTCAAGAAAGTTTCTTAGTTACAGCTGGGGATTTTCCTTTGTCACTTTTGTTGGCATGAATGTAATGTTGGGTTAGATGAATGTAACAGCATTCTAAAAACATAGCAAGGTTTGTAATGATCTTTCTCACTTTATGTATGGATATATGCAGTTTTGTTCTAGATTACTAAGTACACTTTGTTGCAAGATTTCATGATCATTGTTGTATGCAAATACATAGCTCCAAACTCTTCTTTCCAATTTTTTTCTTCTCAATGCATTGCAACTCTTTTGCCTAATAGATAGGCACTAGTTTGGAAACATGCACCAATCTCACACTGTAATGTCCCCATTTTCGTGAGCATCAGAGTTCGTAAGGATTAGCCTATCATTTGACCCTCGTAGGCTAACAGTTATGGATAGGGGGTCTTCTGTGGCAGTTACCCAGTGATTAGAGACATTACTCCTCAGCTGAATTCAGGTTTTGGCCTTTGCACAGGTTATTTGACTCAGTTTGGCACACTTACTATTTATAGTAAGTTACTATTTTGAGAGAGTCAGGGTTTCCAATATTAGCAGGGCACCTGAACAGAGCATATTTGCAGTATCGACCGTTGATTGGACCTTTGCAGTTGTTTCTAGACTCAGTGGTGTGTACTTACTATTTATAGTAAGTCAGCTATCAGGAGTTACTATCTTTGGCAGGGCGTCTGATCACTCAGAGTTTGGCAAAATTGACCTTGGTTTCAGTTGGCATGGCTAATGGATGCATATTTATGGAGATATTAATATTTAATGTGTCATTAATGATTTTAATTAAAAAGGTTTATAATATAAAGTTATAAAATGACTTTATATTAAAAGGGATTATAATATAAAGTTATAAATTAACTTTATATTCGAATGGGGCCAATGACACATTAAAAGTGTATTTAATGATATTAATTGATTATGTGCACATAAACCAAGGTAATGAGAAGGCATTAAATGCAAATTGAAGATTATAATATTTAAATGATTTTTAAAAGCCAAAATGGGTCGATTTTCTCAAGGAGGCTATAAAAGCTTTCAAAGGGCAAAACGAATTCATTCGATTGATCATTTGATTTTGTCTAAAGACTTGATAACTCTGGAGTTTGTGAGAAACAAGGGTTTCTGCAGATTTCAATCATTTACAGCCATTGGAGAACGAAAACTCTTTAGTGTGCAGTTAATCTGAGGTGGTGAGATACCCATTGAAGATAGCAATCAGAGTGGCTTCATTCAGGAGTCATACTTGTGCTTAAATTTGAAGAACTTTATCGAGGGTTTGAGTGTTGAAAGTTTAATCTATTGCAGACCTAAGGTATTCATCATTGGCAGCCATTATCAATCAGATTTCAAGCTTTTTATTGCTGCTACATAAGCGTTGCTACAGTAAACGCTACAATGCACGTGAACAGTGTCGTGCTACAATACCACGTGAACAGTACCGCGCTACAGTGATTCGCTACAGTGGCATTCAAGTTTGGAGGGTTTATTCTTGCTAATCTATTGTTTCCTGGGCATCTACACTGCTGGGCATTTCTTTACCAGGTCTGATTTTCAGCATACATGCATTATTATCTATCATTGTGAAATCTGCTTAAATCTGAAGTTATTGTCTTGCTGTGTTAATTCTGGGTATTTCTGTACATTGCAAATCTGAAGCTTTTTGCTCGGATTGTAATTGTAAAAGCCTATTATCATTTTGCTGCAAATATTAAGGCTGAATATATGTGTAAACCTAAGACTGTGAACTGCTGTACATTTCTGAGTGTTATTTATTGGTAAATCTGCTCATATGATACTCAATTGGGGTTTGCAAAAGGCTATTACTTCATTTCCCTGTAATATCATTGAAAAGTCGGTCAACCATAATGGAAGAAAGTATGAATATTGTTGCTCAATCTGATAAAGTGATGGCTGTAGCTTATCCATTGTATTCTCTCTTATTTAAATCAGACTTTTGGCATTGATTGATGAAGAGGGAATTCAGTTTCAGATCTGCATACATTTTGTTGGCATGATTTTCATATGTTGTATGATGCAATGTTTCGATGCAATGTTAACTCATTGATACTAGTTGGGTGTTACATGTGATGAGATAGTATATTAGATTATTTATGCAAAACCAATTGTAAGCGACTTAGATATGCAAGCAAGCAAACTGTTTGACGATATGTCCAATATGTCAAACTGAGACAAATCAGAAAAATCTGAGTAAAAATTGCAATAGGGATTGTTCCATTTGGGGTGGTACCTTACACACACCATCAAACAAACATTAATCAGTAATGTAGGAGTAGTTGTGTGCAATCATAAGCCCATGATATAACCAAGGATTTATTCTTAAGTGAATACTCAATAGATATATTTTTATGTGGGTAATTCTTGCACAATTGTATGAGCTATATAGGGGTTTTGAGGCGGCCAATTGTTCTTGGTTCACTGACAGTCTTTGGAACCAAGACATCAAGTTGGGTTTGGCTATCATTATTTTATTATTGTTCATTTTATGTGATTTCAATACCCGTTAAGATATACCCTTGGGAATACCCTCCCACATCTAAGTTGAGCTTGAAGCGTAAGAGATATAACCCACTTTTGTTGAGTTAGCCTTCAACCCTCCACGGTCTATTGATGAGCAGATTTCACTTGCATGACAACAACCGTGGCCTTGTGAGTGAGATTTGGTTCTAGGAAGTGGAGTAGTGGTTTTAGGACCTGTTGTGACCTTATCACACATCGCCCCATTACAAATGGGGACCCTAGTAGTTTGTTTTTTAGGGTTTATCCGTTGCTCTTCAGTTTCAATTGATCTCCGTTTGGGAGTTCAGAGTTTGAGTTTTTGAAGGTTCACCCGAGCCAAGTAAAGAATTTGAGCTCGAATCAGTGCACAAACATCGTCAGAATGCTTAAAAGGCCTGGAGGACGAGGATCGCCTATCGTTTGAGTCAATTCTGACACCTACTTTTTGGGGATTTTCACTCTGGCCCCCTATTGTTTAAGGACTTTATTTTTGGCACTTTTAGCCTATTTTAGACTTCCTATTTTTTAGGGATTTATTTTTGGAAAGTTGCTATTTTTCGAAAGTTTCTATTTTGGGAAGGTTTCTATTCTTGGAAAGTGCCTAGGGTCATGGTTTCAACATTGTCATCTTCAGAAGACCCCCGAAGTGGAAAAAGTGAGAAATTTCAAATAAACCAGATGAAGGCCAGAAAATCGCCGGAGTGCTGGTCATGGCATAAGCTTGAGACAAGTCCGCCCAACAAGAATGAATCATGGCATGGACAATGGCAAGTCCGCCCAAGAGGAGTTTGACCATGGCATGGACATTGGGGAAGTTCACCCAAGAGGAATGGCATGAACATAGGTAAAGTTCGCCATAGGAAGAAGAGAAGTGGCTTGACACAATGGCAAGTCCGCCCAAGAGAGATGGCTTGACACCTTGCCAAGTCCACCCCATGAAGAATGTGAGATGGCTTGACTCTAGGTAAAGTCCGCCCCATGTAGAAAGTGTTATGGCTTGATCATAAGCAAAGTTCGCCCCATCCACAAGGCATGAGATTAAGCAAAGTCCGCCCCACTCAAGAATACATGGCACAAAGTAATGACAAGTCCGCCCCACTCAAGAAAGACATGGCACAACACAAAGACAAGTCCGCCTAGCATATGTGAAGATGGCAAAAGCAATAATGAAGTCCACCTAACCCAAGGAAAACATGGCGTAACACCTTGATAAGTCTGCCTTACCTAGAGAAAATGGAGAAAATAAAGAAATTTTTGCCTAAGTCCAACATTGACATGCCTAGATACTGAGAAAATTCGCCAAAGACATAAGAAATTATGACAAATACATGACAATTGATAGGAAAAAAGAATTCACCTTAGGCAAAGACAAGGAATGACTTGGAAAATTTAATCAAACTCGCCTTAGGATAAAAATAAAATGCCATAATTAAAATAATTAAAATGAAAGGGTCGGAAAATAACACATGAAATGTTATTTTAATTTTTTAATTTTTTATTTTCCAACACCTAGGAGACGAAATTCGAATTTCTCCTTTAGGCCAAATTTTGGAAAAAGACAAAAAAGACTTCACTAAAGTGGCGCCAAATTTAAAAACTTTCTCTGAAATTGGTGTTGAAGATCAAAATTGCCATTCAAAAGAGGAGTGCAAGCCAAGTTCAAACTAGATTAAATGGAAATAAGTAGATTTTGCTAAATGGGTCGAACTTTTCATCTTTATAATTGGCTTTGCTTCTCATTTCTTAATCATTCTTCTTTCGAGAACGAAACTGTGAGAAGTAATTTTGTCTAAGGCAAGAAAAGTTTTGAAGAAAGTAACAAAGTTGAAGCAGAAGGAAGAAAGGTGAACTTATCCAAGCAGCATAGTGATCTTTTCCATTTTATTTTTTCCATAGTATCAGGCAGATTTACATTCTCTACCTTATTCTAGCAAGAACTTCATTTATCTATTGGATAAATTCTTTCATTTCCAGCATGATCATTCTCAAAATTTAATTTATCAGTTGGCTGGAATATATTTATCGAAATAATGGAATTTAAATTCAGAACTTTAATATTCTCTTTGTGCATCTTTGCAGATTTATGACAGACAAAGGAGAACCTTCGAGGAGAATACAAATGAAGTTCGCCAGCAAGGGTTTGCAACCAAAGTCCAAGATCAACTCTAAATGGAAGAACATCATGGACACGAATCTCAGTCACGTAGATTTTGATGATTTTAAAAAGAGGATGTACGGAAGTGATGGATTCTTGCCTACACTAATTGCACGAAGGATGATACGGACTGGCATTGTCCAGGCAACAGGATTTCCGCCAGCAATAGAATGTCCAAAGCTCATGGTAGAATGTGCATTACACTATAATGCACAAGAAAGACAGATTGAAGCACCTGACGGAAGGGTACTGGCATACTTGGGAGAGCTGGCTATATAGGAAGCATTTGGAATCCCAACCTATCACAGAACATCTTACCGAACCAAGGATGATGCACGAAGACTTTATGAAGATCAGCAAGACCTCTGTGCATCAAACATAAACAAGTCATGGTTGGTGAAGCCTAGACCCACTGCCAAAAAAATGCCCAAGAAGTTGCACAGAACTGATTTTAAGGAAGAGTACGGAGACATTGTTTTGCTGCTAAACAGAATGGTGGGCAATCCTCAAGGTGCGCCCTTTGAAACCTGGATGTATTATTTCATTGATGAAATAACTTCTGGAGTAAAAATGTTCAACTGGTCAAGGATGATCAGTGATAGTCTCCACGAGCAGCTGATCAACTTGGAGAGGACCAAAACCTTCCACATCAGTTCCTATGTTATATATTTGCTTGCTAGAACCTACAAATATGCTGGCCTAATTTGCAAGGGTGTAGTTGGTAATGGCGAGGCAGAATTCAAGTCCTATGATTGCTATCCTCAGTTGCAGTTGAGTGAGAAATCACACTTTAGACGGGCGCATGATGCCTTTCTCATGTATATCACCAGAATACTCCAAGGAGGAACGCATCAGAGGCTCACCCGTGAAGCCAAAAGTTTAATCAGCAGACATGGATCTTGGTTTATCCAATTTCCTAGATTCACATACATTAGAATTCAAGGATTCACAGGTCACCCTTACAGGTTGCCGATTTGTTGTACCCAAACCAATTTTTTTGCTTCATCAAGGCATTTTGCATAAAATAGTCTAAACCTTGCTAAAATGATGTCAAATACAGTTTTTGGGCAATATCAAGCATGGAGTTTTGTTAGTCAAAGGCAATATCCATTGATCAGAACCTGAATCAGAGATTCAGAATGAGGCAATTCATGGTGGAGGAGAATTTCATGGCGACACTTATACTTTTGTATGGTCATTTCAGTGGCTATGATGAAGATTTCAGTGGTCATTTTATGAGGATTTCTCAAGGAAAAGAAAAATTGCGCCCCTGTAGCCCAGGGGCGCCCTTCTTTTTGAAGGCCTAGATTTTGTGGTAAATGCTCATGAATACAGTCAAACTCTTCAGAATTAGTCTGCCTATCCGATGAGCTATCCTGCGAGGCTATCCAAGACTCGTAACTCCGGTAACTGGTGACAGAAGTTGAAGATTCTAGAAGTTGCAGTTTGCATAAGCCTGTCATTTTCAAGCTTTTGCACCCCTATACCTCAAGGGCGCACTTTTAATGGAGATCTAGATTTGGGTATTTTCTGATGATTGATGCATTTAATCTTTTCACAACTAGTCTGCCTATCTGACAAGCAATCAAATGCAGTCATCCGGGTTCCAGAGCTCTGACAATCGACGTCAGAAGATGAGCTTACAAAGTGAGTTCACATCACAGGAATCTTTCAAATGGTGAAATTGCGCCCCTGTAGCTCAGGGGCGCCCTTCAAATTGACCCTTGAGATGGTTGAGTTTGCAGACGAGGTCTTCTTGGCATCTGTGCTACCCTAGTCTGGCTTCACGATGCACCAACTTGCCTGTTAATCCGACATTCTGAGAGATCGTGGCAGAGATTCTACCAGGCATGTAATTTAGCGGGCGAAGAAGCATGTAAATATCATTGTATTTTTGTAGGCCAGGGGCGCCTAGCCTTTAGGCCTGTCAGATGAGGTTATTGACGTTCGAAGTCTTCACGCGACTTGAGCGTAATTACTCCATCTATCCAACGAGCCCAGTCGTCAGCCTCCGGGATTTGGCAAATGCTCGTACGTGCGAGGTCTTTTGTGAAATACTAAAAAACGAAGACAGCAAAGTAAAATGGCGAAGTCTGGTTGTCTATTCCATCTTGGGAAAGGTGCCTTTCTATTTGAGGTCTTAGAAACAGTTTTCTTGCTTTGTCACCTCTAGAGACGTCTCTCGTAGGTCCTTCTAGCTACGCGTAGAAACAGACGGTGCTCGAATCAGGTCATCCCAACTCCTGATATCAGAGGTCAAAGTAGGGCATCTGGTTGAGAGCTGTAATTTTGTCAAAATGGTGTTCGTGCCTTTTCAAGTCAGGGGTGCTTTTACTTTAGGGGTCCTTAATGTAGCTTTCAGATGCCTTGCGTATATTCGTTGGATGCGGAATACCTCTAGTCATGCAGTAAGCTTGTTAGCCAGTCAGCAGGGTTCACCATTCGTTGTCAGCAGCTGTTTGAAGCATCAGATGGCAGTTTGGAGAAATGGTTGTCTGGTACCTGAAAATCAATTTAATCAAGGGCGCCTAATTCTTTGAGGTGTTAAATGATGGATTTTGCAGTGACGACTCCCAGCAGACATTTCTTCCTTGCTCTATGGGCTTCGAGATGAACACACTTGCTAAGTCTCAGCATCATCTGGTCACCCGAAAATCAGTGTCGAAGATGGCCAATTGTAACTTTGTAGTCAGCTACAAAGTAGGAAGTTAGTAAAAAACGTGATATTTTGAGCAAATGGACGCGTATAAGGACAAATGAGGACTTTTTGAAATCAGTGAAGTTCGCCAGTGAATCCAAGTGCTTTACATGGTTTGTCAACTGATTTTAAATAATATTTAATATTTATTTTTGCATATTTAAGCATTAAATGGCGATTTTCTAAAATTGGGGCCTCTTTGTGCTATTGCATAATGAATATTTTATTATTATTTAAGTTTCGAACTTCAAGTTAGTGTCAGTGTAACTGGAGGGGGTCCAATCAAAAGCCTTCTATTTTAGTCGAGGTTTTAAATCTTGCAGTAAACAATATGGTGCGAATTCTCTTCATTTAAGCATGGCGCCATCATTAATCATTCACATAGCTTAAGAAATTCGTATTTCTTCAGAGCAAAGGCGAGTTTTTACAGGTTGGGTGAATTCATCATCAGTCTCCAAGGGTGATTGCATCAACCAAATTTCTTTGCAGGTTCAAGTTCACAATCATCAGCAAATTTGAAGAATCAAGGGCGATTTTCACAGAAGAAAGAACATAGAAAAAACGTCTTTTTCCTCTTTGATTCTCAAATTTCTCTCAAAATACAATTTGCATGTTCCTGAAGTTGGCAGAATTTGACAAGTCTGAACATCTAGATCATTTCTATATAGCTTCCTCGAATTAAATTCATGCGCTTGATTTTTCAGGAATTTTTAACTCCAGAGCATCAGTTCTCGAGTTTCTAATTTTCTCAACTGAAAATTCTTTGCATGGTCGAGTAGAAGTTAGATTTTCGCATTTCTGATGTTCTGGGTTGTCATAGAATCTTTTTCTGGACAAAACCCATATCTCAGATTTTTCGCCGAAAATAACTCTTCAAAAGGCTATTTTTAGCCTCAGCAAGCTATTTTTAGCTTTCCAGAAATCTTGTCAAAACATAGTCGGGTTCACAGTCAACAGGCAAGTTTTTCATAATGCAGTACACTCAACTCGAATATAGGACCAAATCAGTCCTTACTCACGACTTCATCGGGACAGTTGAGACAAATCTTCATAAGGTGTTGCCAGAAGCAGTCTTAGATCCAGTTAAGATCAGAGATTCGATTATTCAGAACATTCAGCAGTCCGGGTTATTGGAGGCCGCTTCCATACCTATCTTCGTTCATTGTATTGAGTTCGTAATGTCTTGTATTAAGCATTACAATTCTGCTACTCGTGAGATAGTGTCAGTAGATGGACGAGTTATTTGCAGTCTCAAGCCTTTGGACGTTGAAAGAAGTTATGGTATACCTCAGCACTTGAATAGTCTAGTTATTTCTATGGAGCAGTGCGAGGATGCATTCAATGCTGATGTGGACAAGTGCCAAAGTAAAATGGTAGAAAGATGGTTAAAGCAAGCAAAGAACAAATTGCCAAACAATGTGGGTCGTGGTGAGTACAAGGATGAGTACTCGATTCTAATTACACTCTTGAATCGTGTCTCAGGTCAATCACATGCAAATGTTTTCCAGCCTTGGATGTATTACATCATTGGTCGCATCATATCTGGACAGGAGCATTATGACTGGGCATCCTTCATTAGCAATGTTATCCACAACCAGATCACCGGTTTCCTAGTTGCTCATGAGTTTCACGTGTTCTTATCTCGTGTACTTGATTGCTTATCAAGGTCAGTTCCGAGGAATAAACACTGTGGGCATTCTCAGTGTTCAGAAAGTCTATCACTATTACGATCAGCTTGAGTTCACTAAGGCTGAACGTCATTTCAAGCGTGTTCATGAGGCTTTCTTGACTTATACAGTGAGAAATTTAGACCGGGAGTTGCACGTTCGTATCTCAGCAGTTGCTAGAGCAACGATGGATGGTTGGGTGGATTGGTTTATTTAGTTCCCGACATACACCTACATCTGAGTGTATGGATTTATAGGAAATCCAGCTATGCTTACACGTTATCCCTCAGATAAGACAGTCTTTATGGAGTTCCTGAGGCAGTTGCATGATGTTCATCATCTTTTACGCCGCAAGCATAGACCAGCTGCCAACTTTCCTTTTCAGTTTGGAATGTATTGGTGCAAGACGGCAGTTGATGCCAAAGTTGTAGGGCAAGAGCTCGAGAAATATCATCTCAAGTATCTTGTTGAGGCTCGTGCCTATGATCTTTGGGGTCATTACACAACTCGCCTTGTTGGACGCACATATCATGAGCCTTCTATGGAGGATTAATGGGAAAATTGCGCGGACGACTTTGAGGTTCACAGACGTAGTTATGGCCGCTTCTCTCTCACAGATTTTTGTTTTCTTGTCAGAAGATGTGGGAGGTTTATCAGATGATGAGGGAGAACTTCCTCAGTTTTTCAGAGAGTAGGTTGACACACAGACGCTGCCAGCAGTTGATTGGTACGCCAAGGAGTATGCAATAGTAAAGGAGAGGTCAAGTAGAGTTATTAAAAACAGTATACTTTACCTCGACAGCAAGAAGATCAGGAGGGTAAGTGCGCATAAAGCAAAGCCGCCAGTGGTGAATCCTTCACTACCTTCCTCGTCAAAACCTAAACAGAAGAAGAGGAGTAACCCTCCTAAGAAAGGTCAAGCGCCAAACAATTCAAAAGGCAAGGCGCTTGCCACTAATACACGTAAAGAGCCTGATGGACAGCCTATCATAGAGCCAGTTCAGAGGCCAATTCAGAGTCCGCTAGTGCCTGAGGTTCAGCCTCAAGTTCCTACACCAGTTCCGGAGCAATCACCAGCACCAATTCACATTGAATTGGATTTAGACTCCCCATCTCGCAGTGGTTCCTCTACATATTCACTCTCGTCACAACCTCCTGTTGCTAGTACAGACCCTTCCAGTAGCATTAGCCGAGACCAGTCTTGGATTCAAAATCAATTGGGAAGGAAGAGGAGGCAGCCATCCTATGTCCTTAATCATTCAGATTTTGATTAGATTTACCAGGATGTGCCAGACAAGAGGATCAAGAACATGGTCCACGTGGAGAGGAATACCGATATGGAGATCGTCGTCGAGACTGCTATACCTCCATAGGGGAAGAGCTTGGATGAGTTGGAATCTCAGGATTTCGAGGTTATCACAGTCAACCTTGGTCGTAGCACACGCCAGACTCAGGTTGATCTCTTACAGGTTGCTACAGACAGTGCCAGGGATAGAATGTTGAAAGACGGAGAGGATAAGGCAGCCCTCAAGGCTGAAATCAGACAGCTCCGTCAGTACATTTCTACCCTTGTACACAGGTCAGATGTCATTGCCACACTCCCGCCGATGCTTGAGCCTCCAGCAGAACAAGGTCAACTTAATCATTTAGTTGCATATGGCAAGCGTTTGGATGAGTGGGAGGAGTTCGTTGCTAGAGGCCGTTCTATGCTTTCAAAGTTATATCAGTTGCGGTACAATGCACGAGAGCTTCGTCTATGTCTCTAGGATGAGGAGTGAGACATGGCAATTAACAAACCCCAGGATGAGATTATGATTGCTCACCTGAGTATGGCATATGAATCAGTCACAGATGCAGAAGATAGAGAAGCTATCTACTCTTGGAAAACACAGTCGGTTTTCAAGGCAAAGATAGAGGAGACTATGGCATCAAAGTTGGCTGAGAGTAGAGAGCACGTTACTAGTGCACTCCGTTTTGTGAGGACCTTAGTAGCTCGCTTACCGTGTCGATATCAAATTGAGGGTGGTGCGTATGTTGAGCTTACCGATGTACAGTCAGAGCTCATAGCACTCATTCATACTATTTTCAGTGGGGAGACCATTGGCTGTAAGATTAATCAGCATACAATCATGTCAGCATTGTTCGATGAAGCAACCAGGAGCAGGGGTAAACTTCAGTCCCAGATTATAGCTGGTGAGTACATGCTGCACAGGCGTAGCATTCTTCGACAGAGTATCAGAGCTCCAAATGGTGATGAAATTAACAATCTCGTTGAGGGATTGGTTGCTCGAGATCACGACCAGTAGACTTCAGTTCCCACCTCTCAGAATAGACATTATACACAGGAGTTAAACTTGGCGTTACCTTCTCAAGTTAACTCGCTGTCTCATCTCATGCATATCTATTCTGAGATCAGCTTTATTCACTTGGAGTTTTATTTAGGGTTTACGTTAACTGATGGTAGTGTTCCAGTTAACATGCTTTCAATAAGGACGTGCATGCTTGCACAATTGTCCATTTTTAGATTAGATGTTTCGGTTAACTGATGGTAGCTTTCTAGTTAACTGTATAGTTTCCTTTATTAAGGTTTAGCAATAAATCTTGCATGCATTGCAAGACTGTAGTTGACTCAAGGTGATTTTAGCGTTCCCTACACCTTTTGATGTCTATAAATAAGAGCTTTTGCTCATTTGTACAAAACTTTTGCACGAGAGAGAAATATATGTTGTGCCTACCTTGCCTTCAATATTGCTCGTTCTATATCTGTTCATGCGTTTTTGCTATTATGATGAATTGTTATGCCACTTGGGTTTCATGCAATTATAATGGTGAATTCTTTCCTTAGTTAGATCGACTTTGTTTTCTGTTCAATAAACTTGTCCAGATTTAGCTGATAGATGTGCCACCTTGC
>VDFB02139966.1:0-37387 GCA_007258455.2 Sequoia sempervirens | reverse complement strand
TTCACAACCAATCACCTTCCTAAGGGTTCACGAATTTGGAATTTCCTATGTGGCTGCAAAAATATTATTTCAAATTCTGTTTCTTGGGATGTTAGAGATGGAAATACACCCCTTTTATGGGGAGATTCTTGGGGCGGCTATGGCAAGCTTGCAACACAAGAAAATTTAAGAAACATCATGGAGGTTTCCAAGCGGGTCTGGGGAAGTCGTGTGAAAGACTACTTCTCCACATCTCAGGTGGATGGGATTTCAAGGTGGTTGTGGAAGGATCCCAGGAAATTGGGACTCAGTATGGAGGAAGTGGAGGCCTTTGAAAGCATTCTTAAGGTGCGGTCTCTGAACATCAGGGTTGGGAAAGATGTTCTGAAATGGTGCGGCTCAACTTCTGGAAGCTACAGGGCCAAGGATGGCTATAGAAAGTTGGAAATTGGTCAGGAAGAAGCTTCGGAGTGGGATCGGGTTATCCTAGATAAACTATGTTGGAATAGTTGTTGCCTTCCCAAGGCTGGAATCTTCTCATGGGCAGCTATTCAAGGTAGAGTGTTAACAACAAAAAGGCTTGAAAAATTTGGTATTCTTCGGCCTTCAAGATGTGTTCTCTGCATAATCGAGTGATCATCTCTTCCTTAATTATCCTTTCGTAGCCAAATGTTGGGATTGACTGTGTTGAAAATTGAATTTGGTGATTGCGTGGCCAAACAAAATATTGGATTGGTTTAGAAGTTGGCTAGTCCTGGGTGGCAACTCAGTCTTTGCGTGTTTGTGGTGGCTTTTCCCATCAATGGTTCTTTGGGAAATTTGGAAAGAGCGAAATTGCCGAATCTTCAAGGATGAGGCAATGTTCCTTCCATATTTTCTCAAAAAACTTGAAGCCTACATTGTCGAGTTAGCTAACTCAAGAGCAGGAGGGGCTGTGGGCGCCAAATCCACCTTTTCCAATTGGGACTCTCAAATGCTGAAGGTTTGGGGAGGTATGAAGGTTCCTAGCGTAATAAATTCTAGGGCGCTTCCAAACACAATAAGAAGGGAAGAGATTAAATGGTTCCCACCTCCCTAAGGTTGGTATAAGGTTAATTTTGATGGCGCATGAAGAGGAAATCCTAGGAAATCGGGTGCTGGCTATATCATCAGAGATTGGCATGGGAGGATGGTGGGAAGATTGGCTCAACCCTTAAGCAATGGAAAAAACAACGTGACAGAGCTTCAAGTAGCGGACCTTGGTATCAAGTTTTGTAGAGAGTTGGGTGTGCGAAAGGTTATAGTTGAGGGTGATTCGTCAGTGATCATAAATTCCTTGAGGTCGGGCCATCTGAAGAATTGGAAATTGGATGTAATCTTGGAAGTCACCCTCTTCGATTTAAGTAGCTTTGAAGACTTTGAAATAAATCATATTTTGTGTGAAGGAAATTCTGAGGTAGACTCTTTGGAAAATATGGGAGTTGATGAAATTCATAAAAAAGAAATATGTGCCTTTGGAGAGGTGGCATAGTGGGAGGAAGGGAGGGCGCCACCCCATCCCATGATTGCTGATGTGGTGTGGCTGGGTGGAGTGTGTGAGTTGGCAGGGGGATGTGCTAGCTACACGTCTGTAGAACTCTCTAGGAAAAGTAAAATTCATCATGCTCTGTCAGCTCCTCGAGAATTGCTTGTCCTTTCAAGGACGTCGGCCAGGTTGCAATGGATGGTGGCCAAACATGTTTTCCAAGGCCTTTATTTCTGATGGGTGGCATCGTTTCATTCCTATAGATTTTGGTGGTTTGGTTTCTTGTGCCCTATGTGTGCGATGAGCAGGTTTATTCTTTTAGTCTCTGCAAAGGAATTGGAAATGGGAGGGATGGTGGCACTAGTGCAGTTGAAAAGCTCCAAAAGGAAAATTACCTTTGGAGGTCCGATTTCCTCTCTTCAATTGCACTATATTATCTGTCACTTGGATTATATGACCTTCGTAGCTATCAAATGTCTAGCTGGGAAAGCTTTCATGGAGGAAACTGAAGGGTAGCACATGGATTCAGACATTTCCTCCCAGGTGTTGGCTAGTTTGCTCAATGTTGGGGTTTCAAAAATGGATGCACGGGTGATCATGCGGGGCGAGGCCTCTTTCGCAAGGATATGATGGTTGGCTTGGATAGAGCATTGGCTATGGCTCAACTTGGTAAAGGCATCCCACACTCGTGAGACTTGCATCTCTTGGATGACCTGGGCACCTTGGTAAGCTACTTTCCTTTCATTCTGGATGTTAACGGCTTGGCTCTTGAATTGAGTACAGATGTTTGGCCGTAGGAGTAGAGTTTTTGAAAAGGAAATTTTGTTTGGTGCCTATAGAAGACTTGGCGTGGAAGAGGGAATTCTGAGTTTTTTCTCAATAGAATTTATGGTGAGAAGGGTTTGGTTGGGGTTATGTTTTGATCTATGGGTTTCTTTTCTTTGGGGTTTGGTGATATGAACGATGATCTTTGCTTTTTAGTACTGTAAATGTCGGGTGGAATAGTTTTTTGGTGAAAATGCTGGTCAAATGGTGGCTTTGTCCACTTAGTCTACAAATTTTGGTTGGAGTCCAAGTTTGGTTAGTTTCTAGTGTAGTCATGGTGGATGCCCAGTTTGGGCCTGAATGATGTATTTCTTTTTATGAATATGAATATAATCATCCTGCTTACCGATAAAAAAAATGTATATTATATTATAATATAATATAATATATATTATAATATAATATAATATAATATATATTATAATATATAATATAATATAATATATATTATATATTATATTATATATTTCAAAAAAACCATCATCAATTTAAAATGGTCGGGTGTCGGACCCGACCATATTATAAAAAAACTATAATTCAAGAAATGGATATCTATTTCCCATGTTATAAACAAATTAGAAAAAACCTGAGAGCTAATTTTATTTGGTTTAGTGTGAGTTTTTTAAGCCTACATATGGGATATCCGTTCGCCAGAGGTGAATTTGATCAATATCTATCAAATTTATAAGGTATGTTTGGATTTTTCTATTTTTATTCAATTTATATTTATTTTGCATTGATTTTTTTTAATTTTAGTCAAAAATAGGGTAAATTTGATAGATTTTTTATTGCATTAAAACCATTGTTAATTTTGATTTTTTTTTATCAATTAACATGTTTAAAATGGATCAAAATGAAAATCCTAATCTTGCAGAAGATGAAAACCCAATCCCTGCACAAAATGAGAACCCTAATCCTGCACAAAATGAAAACCCTCCTCCTTCACCACAATTGTTGTTTTCAAATCAAAATCATGCCAACAATACACGAGTCTAATCATAAAAAATTAGATCAATTAAGAAAAGTATGTCAAATCTATGAGATTCTTGATGAGCTATCAGACACGAAAAACACTTTAGAAACAATAATTTCAAATGTTGAAACTTTGGCAGCTCAACAGAATAGATTTGCATAGTGGCGAGAGGAACAAAGAAAATTTTATGCTGATGGGTTATCATATGATGAGGTGAAGGAACTTGATATTGAGAAATCCCAATTATCTCAGTTATTCATTGATCAGAGAATAAGACAAACTGTTAATGTGCGAAAACCAAAATTTTCAATTAAATGGTGCACCCATAGAGGAATATTAGATAATTTTTGGAGACATCAAGGTGGATGGTTTTTGATAAACCACCCAACAAAAATCTTGATGTCCCTCAGTATTTTCTCCAAAAAATATATGCTGAGTTTGTGCTAGGGAAACATGTCAATTACTTTGACATGCAAGATAGTCAAATACATGTACTACATATATTGATAGTCTGACGTAATTTTGTCTCTTTATGCAGCAACCTAGTTCTTATACAACCTTATTGACTGGGTCTGACCCATTGGATGAAGTTGCACAACACGTATACATTTTTTTTATTCTCGACATTAGAATTATATGTGCATGTGCATTTACATTCTTGTCATGTTTTATATAGGAAACCATCTTTGCTGATCCATCCACTATGAGCCCATCTAATGTCATAGCATCACAATAGGTATGTGTTTATTTTATATTGCAGATCATTTACGTTTAGATAGGAGTAGATATGTGATTAGTAGATATGATTATTTGTTAACAATTATATGTTAATTTGTATCATTTTTATTTTATTTGCTATAGTCCTCTGTTCGACTTAGCACTGTGACAAGTGTGAGACCATTACTTTATACGAGGACTCCTAACCATCCTAAGGGACAATCACATGCAGAATGTCTTACAGAAAAGAGAGAAAGATTTGAGGTAAACAAGAATTGCATTATTGATATAATATAGTACATGTATACTGATTTTGATGTTAAATTTGTAATTTATAAATGATGGTATATAAGTTTCTATTTACTAGTCTATCTTGTCAACCATTCACATAATTAATCTAATTTGTAGTTTGAAATGTTATTGTGCAGAAAAATTTAGAGCAACTAACTTCTTCGAGGAGGCTTGATTTTGATGGTCCAACACAAGATTAGGATATGATATAGATTGACATGTACTTAGGGTTTGATAGATCTTGAGATGGAATATATGCCACAATTTGTAAAACTTTTTCTAAGTAGGCATATGCCGAATTTGTATATGCACAAACACAATTATTCTACAGTTTGATATATAAGAATTGATATTCGATCTAATTTTTTCCTTGTGTGCATGTCTTTCTGCTTGGAATTTTCAAAATGGAATGTATAATTATCTTAGAATGGTTTAAAGTTATGATTGATAATGTATGTTATAGATTAACGAAATTACATTTTAATAGAACTTATGAATTACAATTGGTAATCCATCTATTTCTTTGAGGGGTTTTTTCAAATAATTCATTGCCTTTTATATTGTACCACATTTTTCATACATGTCTACCAATATATTTTTATCAAACACTCATTTTGAGAATACCCATGATTTCAAGCTCTATTGAATGAATTTACATTTGACTTTTTTTTTTTTTTAAAACTTGTGTAATGAAGTGTGCAGTTGATTTTTATTTCAAAAGAAGTTAAAATTAATGAAAAGTGGATACAACTTAATGAAATGCATTTCATGTTATAGTGTTCATTCAAAATTAATATAATCATCTTGATAAAAATCAATGTCACTTAATGTTCATTCAATGTTAATAACATGTAAAAGGTATAAAATCATCTTGAGTAAGAATCAATATCTTCACAAAAAAATTCAAACCCACAAAAAAAAAGTGTTTCAGACACACATTACCCTTCTCTTTAACATATCTCAAAACCTAATGTGCTTGTTTTGGAACAACCCCACTGAAATTGAACTATTATGCTGAACAAGGCTCCAATTAGCCCAAATTTACAAAACAACTCCTCTTTAAAACTGCTGCCCCTCCAAGATTCCTTTGGATAGTCTCTCACTAGGCTATAAACATCCAAATTCCACATCTATCATCCTTGTAAATTCCATCTAAGTCACTCAATCATGAAACCCTCATTTTTCCTAGATTATAAGGGGGTTTATTGAAAGTATGCATTCCCAAACTTATCTCACTCAAACAACACCTTAAACATGTTTATAGAAGTTTTCATATGCTTAATACACATATATAATTTTTTTCCCTGACAGATTTCAATCACTAACACCCTTAAACCTCCCAATTTCACTCAAAAACCACACTTTTCACATCTAGGGCATCATGCCCAAACCCCAATTGACCTCCCCTAATCTCCCAAACCCTTCTAACATATAATTCCTACATAATTGGGCCATTCCACCAAGCCACAATAGATGGAATGGCCAATTATTTCATTTTCAAGTCTTTAAAACCCTTAAATTGGTTACACAAAGCCGTTAACAGTAATTCTCCTCCAAGATGCTTTAAACTCAATGAAAATCTAAAATATTGGATGAAAATTGAAGTTACAACAATCCTCTACTAGATCCCACCACTTTTAGAGCAAGAAATTCCTATACGGGAAAGTACAGTGCCTTGAATATGTAGATTATAATACAAAACACATAAATTTATGAGAAAATAGTGATTTTAGTATTCAAAATTCAAATTCTTAATGGATAATTCCTTTTCAAACATTCACAAGGACTTTTAAAGGAATTAAAAACATGACTTGGAAACAAATTCCAACTATTTTCCAACAAACTACAACAAGATGACTCTTGAACTTCCATCATTTGACAATAAGTTGCAATTTTGACAAACAGTGTAAAGTTACAAAGTGGTGCAACTTTCATTCTGCAACTCGTATGATGAAATGGACTATTCCAACATGTCTAGATGGGTATTTTTATGCTAGGTATGGTCCTGTTTTGTATCCGAACACGCTGAATCACTCTGAGCTACATTGGATCTACGATTTCCCTTAAGAGTCCAAAGTGCAAAAAGACAACAATCTTTGACGGGCTATTACCTTGAAACCGTGATGCTTATAGACTCTCCATCAGAGGCTACAAGATTGTGTTGGGACCTTCTTCAATAACCTATCTCGGTTTTTTCTATCTTAGATACATTTTCCTGTGGTGACGAGTTTTCAGTTGAATAGAAAGTTGTCAGATGCAAGCAGTGTAAAGCTGCAAAGTGGTGCAACTTTTGTTCTACAACTCGTAGGACCAAACAGACTGTTCCAACACGTCCGAATGGGTATGTTTACACTAGGGATGGTCCTTTTTTACACCCAAATAAGCCAAATCACTTTGAGCTACATTGGACCGACGATTTCCCTTACGAGTCCTAAATGCTAAAAGTCAACAATCTTTGAAGGGCTATTTCTTGGAAACCTTGACATTTACAGACTCTCTGTCTAAGGCTACAAGATAGTGTTGGGACCCTCTACAATAACCTCTATTGTTTTTTTCTATCTTAGAGGATTTTTCCTACGGTGATGAGTTTTCAGTTGAGGAAAAAGTTGTAAAATGCTGCAACTTTTATTCTGCAACTCATAGGACCAAATGTATTGTTCTAACACATTTGGATGGGTAGGTTTATGCTAGGGATGGTCCTCTTTTGCACACGCTGAATCACTCTAAGCTACATTGGACCAATGATTTCCCTTAAGAGTCCAAAGTGCTAAAATACAATAATCTTTGAAGGGCTATTTCTTGAAAAACGTGATACTTACAGACTCTTCGTATGAGGCTATGGGATCATGCTGAGACCCTCTACAATAACCTCTCTCAGTTTTTTCTATTTCAAAGGTTTTTTCTCGCGGTGACGAGTTTTCAGTTGAGGAAAAAGTTGTCAAATGCTAGTGTAAAGTTGCAAAGTGGTGCAGCTTTTGTTCTACTACTCGTATGACCAAACAAACTATTCCAACACAACCGGATGAGAATTTTTACACTAGATATGGTACTATTTTTCACCCAAATATGCCGAATCACTCTGAGCTACATTGGACCGATGATTTCCCTTAAGAGTCGAAAGTGCTAAAAGGTAGCAATCTTTGAAGGGATATTTCACAAAAATAATTTCACTTACAAAATCTTAGTATAATGCTATGGGATCATGTTGGGACCCTCTACAATAACCTCTCTCGGTTTTTTCTATCTTGGAGGTGTTTTCTCGTGGTGACGAGTTTTCAGTTGAGGAAAAAGTTGTTAAATTCAAAGAGTGTAAAGTTGCAAAGTGGTGTAACTTTCGTTCTGCAACTCGTGTGACCAAACGAACTATTCCAACATGCCTGGATGGGTACATTTATGCTAGGGATGGTCCTTTTTTGTATCCAAATATGAAGAATTACTTCGAGCTACATTGGACCAACGATTTCCCTTAAGAGTCCAAAGTGATAAAAGACAACAATCTTTGAAGGGCTATTTCTCAGAAACCGTGATGCTTACAGACTCTTTGTATGAGGCTATGGGATTGTGTTGGGACCCTCTACAATAACCTCTCTCATTTTTTTCTATCTCAGAGGTGTTTTCCCGTAGTGACGAGTTTTCTGTTGAGGAAATAGTTGTTAGATGCAAGCAGTGTAAAGTTGCAAAGTGGTGCAACTTTCATTCTGTAACTTGTAAAACCAAATAGACTATTCCAACACATCCAAATGGGTACGTTTATGCTAGGAATGGTCCTCTTTTGCATCCAAATATGCAAAATCACTTTGAGCTACATTGGACCAACGATTTCCCTTAAGAGTCCAAAGTGCTAAAAGACAACAATCTTTGAAGGGATATTTCACATAAACCATGATGCTTACAGACTCTCCGTCTAAGGCTATGGGATTGTGTTGGGATCCTCTATAATAACCTCTCCCAGTTTTTGCTATCTTGGAGGAATTTTCCTACAGTGACGAGTTTTTAGTTGAGGAAATAGTTGTTAGATGCAAGCAGTGTAAAGTTGCAAAATGGTGCAACATTTTTTTTGCAACTCGTACAACCAAACAGACTATTCCAACATGTCTGGATGGGTACGTTTACACTAGGGATTGTCCTCTTTTGCATCCAAATATGCAGAATCACTCTGAGCTACATTGGACTGACAATTTCCCTTAAAAGTCCAAAGTGCTAAAAGGAAGCAATCTTTGAAGGGCTATTTCTCAGAAATCGTGGTGCTTACATACTCTTTGAATGAGGCTATGGGATCGTGTTGGGACCCTCTACAATAATCTATCTTTTTTTTTGATATCTCTAAGGTGTTTGCCTGTGGTGTCGAGTTTTCAATTGATGGAAAAAGGGTCAAATGGATGAGATGTAAAGGTGCAAAGGGGTTAGGGTTTATTTTGTTCCTCATAAGTGAAAAAGTGATTCATTTACTTAAATACACTTAAGACGTGAACTACACACATGAATACAAAGTATACGTGCATTAAAACACGTAGGTCGTAAAGTATACATTAGAATACTCAAATACACTTAAGTCATGAACTACACACATGAATACAAAGTATACACATTAAAACATCTAGGTCATAAAGTGTAATGCCCCGCTGTGCGAACTTCAAAGGGCAACTAAAACTAACAAATTACAGCACAATTTTTTTTTGAAAGAAGAACATTACATAAGATGAACATGAACATACATTACATGTAAAAATATTATACAATTAAAATACCTACTACGTCCTCTGGGGTACATGAGATGGCATTACGAAAACCTAAAAATACCAAAATGATAACGAATGAATTCCAAGATTACATTATAAACCATGATATAGTATACATTTACAATAATCATACAACCATCATAATCCATCAATAAGAAACATCAACAAATGATAACTCAACATAAACAAGATTAATTTATTCCTAATAACCATAACATACTATCATCATGTGAATTCAATGGAGCATATTTCCACAAATATAGCACATCAAATAGCGGCTACCATGAATAATTAACCATATGATAGTTACAAAGGTAAAATAATACATTACATCCATTTCATTACATTACATCATTTCAGGAATACATATGCACATGAGTGCATTCTGAAACAGAGTGGGAAAGATACATCAAATACTAGAGTAATACATAACTGAACATGATATAACTAAACTCTGGTGAAGCTCTGGATCCTCTGCAACAACACGAACTCTGTGCTTTGAAAACATTGGCTGGGAACCCAATAGGGTGCAAAGCACATTCCACTCGACCACGTGGATCCGAAGGCCCACCCCCATGCTAGGAGTTGACAAGAAAGACCTATGACAAAGAACAGTCAAGAGGATAAGCAACAAGACTTGACCACAAGGGTAGCAACAAACATAATTATCATCAACACCAAATGAAAACTTATAAGATGATGACTTCTAGGCACACACAAAGGCAATAAAAAGGGATACTATGAGAGATAGTGTCATTGCATAACCTTATCATGGGTTATCCTAGTTGCCTCTCAATAGGTGCTGAACCCCATCTATGGTTATCCTGGCTACCTCTCACTAGGCACCGGCCCTATAGGGTGACATATGCAAGACCACTAGCCTCTCGTGAAGATGAGGTAGTGATCTTTTTGACCATGGCCTTCTCAACCCACCCTTAGTCTGTGAAAGCACCAATGGTATGGGAAAATAATCATTATTTGTCTTGTTTACTGTGTACCTACCCAACCCACTAGTTAATTCTATTAGGTTGTCACTTATTAAACAACTCTGCCACGGGTTATCTAGGCTACCCCTTTATGCATTGGCCCCCATGAAGAGCCACTCTCCCTAACAACACCGAAATACAAATCTCTCATCATCAAGGGTGTTCCAAAACACAAAACACTAAAATTATGAGAACCAAGTACAAATTGTGAGGCATGGACCATCTCACCAAACAACCATAACAAAAAGAAAAATAATGAAACAAGGTAACAACCACAAGAGCTCAAAATTAGAAAAGTAATCAAGTGCAACATGAAGGGATAACCTTGGAAAACCAACAAAACCAAGTATCTCCCCTTGCCTCTGGATGCCTATTATACACACTGCTCCTTAAATTCCTTTGGAGAGTACTTAATGCTATGGGTTCTCAACATGACTATAGATTACATTGCCTCAACTAGAGCAAAATAATATAAGAGTAAAGTACAATCAACATGAAAACACAACATCCATCTTAAGGTATTAATTTCAATGAGCATTTAGAATAATTCACATAGCTATCTAAACATATTCAAGAATAATTACATATCCACTCACTTAAACATAATCACAATCAAATCTCACCTAATAACTTTTAAGATTATTAAATAATCAAGAATCACAAAATTTATTTTATTTACATATCCATATTGAAATCATTTAAATAAATAAATAACTATGAAATCTTATAGTATTTAAACCAATAGATTTCTCTTAATTTATGATTCCTAACATATACATTTGTTTACTCAAAATAAATAAATAAATAAATTTAATTAAGAACAATAATGAATACCCAACTACACTTTTTGTACAAACTAATTTCTCTAAATTTATGCACAATTAAATTTAAAATATATGATTAATCATATATTTATTCACGTAATATCTATCACTATAAATTTTGCTAAATATTGTTTTTTGATGAACAATAGTTAGATTGGAAGTAAAACACACACACACACACACACACACATATATATATAAACGTACATCAAATTTCAAGAAACCATTGAAAGATACCATTCCCTTTAATTTCACTTATACATTTAAAAGTAATAATTTCAAGAAATACATTAAAATTAGCATGTTACATTTAATCATTGCACTCATTTGTGAAAACATTAAAAAAATAATAAAAGAAACTATTTAAACTGATTTCATAACTAACTAAGTACATAATTTACCCAAAACAGGTTTCCCATTGCCTTTGGAAGACTATATAACAACTACCCATAAGCTCCCACTAGTAATTAACTCAAAACTAAGGGTTCCCCGTGCCTAAATGCAAAATCTCATTCAATAGAAATATATTTCAAGGGAAAAGGAAAGCCACCAACGGACACATGAAAATCAACCTTTAGTTTATTAATGCAATGAAAACTTAAAGAAGACATCTTAAATTCATCCCAAATATTCCAATTTACATGACCATTGAAAAAAAATCAAATAACTAATCTCAAACATGATAAAAACTTATTTTAAGTCTAATTGTGTTTTGATACAACCCAATTGACTTTCAATATAAACCGAATATAAATGATTTCACATACATAACTAAATCAATTTTAATTGAGATCCACCAATAATTATCTACTTATACGTTTTATATACCAATTTCACTTAAGCTAATACAACCAACTTACTTTTAACCATATTCATATATACATATCTATTTAATTTAAAATAAAATAATTACTTTTTTAAAACATCAAATTGCTTAATACACACACACACATATATATATTGTATATTTATATAAATACATGAAATTTTAGTCTAATCTGCTATTATAAACAACGAGCACACTCAAACTATTAATAAGCAACTTTATATATATATATATATACTTACATATTTTTATGAATGAATAGAGGGGGTGAAGCACAGATGTGTAACAACATTTACATCTTAAAATATTAAACCCTATTGTTGTTATTAAAAGGATTAACACATCAAACAAGGGGCGGATGTGAGAGAGCATAATATATGCTTAAATTTTCATTGAAATAATACACATCCATTTACAAAATGCTAGAAAAAATACAAGTTAACACATTTATATCTGTTTGTTTATAAACGTACATATTTGTGTTTTAAAACAAATATAAAATTGAAACTAGAGGAAACCCCCAAGTAAGGAGGCGCGTACAACATACAAGCTGCGCACAGGAGCAACACTAAGGAAAAAAAAAGAGTGGAGGGGCGCGGCCTAGAAAGGCTAGCCCAAACACAAAATTTCACTGAAGCAAAAGACTCGATGCCATAAAACAATAGGTAAACAACCACCCTAACCTTTATTATGAAGGAATTAAATCAAGACAAAGCTGCCCATGAGCCATATAGGGCGATTGTTTTCTCTCCAAAAGAATAGACAAGCTAAAGTGAAATTCAAAAGAAAGACATATCTACGCAATAAAGGATATACATCGAATGAAAACCAGATTTGAAGATTATGTAGAAAATTAGTAGCTTAGATTTGAACGCAATATGCCCAACAATAGATTTGATGTCAGGTAAATGCAAGCAACAATTACAATTCATGAGATTGAATAGAATCAAAAGCTTACACAGACTATCAATCTGAAATGGGGTTAAAAGGAGTTTAAGATATGGCGTTTTGGTTCTCCAATGATTGAGTGGTTATATTATCAATATTTTAATGTCCAATCAACCCAAATACATTCTTAAACGCTAGGCGCTATGGAGGCTTTTATTATAGCCAAATGCTCAAGGATAAAAAGGAATATAAAAATAAAGAGAAATTGAAATACGTATAATGGAAACAATGACCAACCTGGATTCAATGTTTGCAAATGGTGATGGAGAGTTGAGTTAATTCCTCTATCCAACTGCTTCTTCCCAAAACTCTTTTGGCTGCAATATTCTTTTAACTTTTTACGAGAGCACCATATCGAGTAAATTTTTTTGTTCCAATTCCTGTAAGTATTTTCCCACAAAATTCCCATGTTAATTAAGGAAATTCTCTAAGGTTTTCGATAAACCAACTTGGACAGATGGCAATTTTCCCATCCATTTTTCCATTTCCGAGAGTGCACCTGTCATTTTCTCTTAACTTTGTTTTTGTTTTTGATTTAATTCAGAAACCTAATTTTCCACTGTTATAAGATTAAAAACTAAAGGTAATAGTTTTCACCCTTTTAACATCAAATCACACTATTTATATTTAATAAATCATAATTGTTAATCACAAACACTTTTATCAATGTAATTTATTTAAATTACTTTTTCCAAAATTTATCTTTATCAAATTAAAAATATCCATGATATTTAAATTTAAAAAATAAACATCATTAATAGGTGGAATAATAATCCATTAGATTAAATTTAAAATAAACATTATTTTAAAATGAAATTTATGTTTCATTAACATATTGATCTTTAATAAAGTAATAATATAAGCTATCAAATTGATATAACCTTTGAAATAATTTAATAATTAATTAATAACATTCTCTTAATAATTTAATAATTTAATTTATTACTTTAATTAAATCAACATTACACTTACGAGCAACATCACCCAAAACAATACTTGAGCGACAATGAATAACGACCATGCCAAATAATTAAAACACATTAATTAGCTAATTAACTTGAATGGAAAAACAAAACAACATTAAATGAGCAATTAAAACAAACGACTCAAACAAAGTGATACCAAAAACGAGAATGAGGTCACAAACAAACGACATCGTTAACACAAACATGGGGTGATGGACTAGGACGGGGGACTTTCTTGTCAACTCGGGTTTCCACATCATACCCATTGAGCTTATAGGGCACGCTAAAGCCTAACAGTGCAGGCGGAGTCGGTGCTCGATACTTGCATCCTGCACCAAACCAACATCAAGCAACATATATATCCAATTGCAAGCACATTGTGAGAGGAAGTTGCAGCATAGCAGGATGCTCACAGACGAGTGATGCTACATCGTCCCCTCACCCGACTCCAAACAATAACACATTATCATAATATCATGAGGCAAGCATTAATTGATTTACATAACCACATAATACCGCATCCATATGATAGGCATAACTAGATAAAGACGAACACCATGCATTGTCATATCATCAACATCATAAAATAGTATCATGAGCATCCAATCAAAATGCATAAGCCAAACTGGTAAAACAATCATCATCATAGTGTCGATTCCACAAAAAAACATGAGAAGAGTATTAGAAAATGACAACAACACGAGAGGCATTACATCCTCCCCCTAGATCTATGCTTACTCCTAGAAGCTAGAGAACAAAAAAAGGAAATGACTCTCTAATGTGGGATGCATCCTCCCATGTTGATGAAGACTCATCATTAGGGTCCCATTGGTTCCACACCTGCTTAATTTCTCTATCCTTGAGAGCGAGTCTCCTGTGCTGAAGAACGGCGATGGGCTCGAGTGCTAGTTGCCCATCCTCTACCTATAATGCATTTCAATCAAGTATGTGAGATACATTTGAATAATAGGGCCTAAGTACATAAACATGAAACACATTGTGAATGCACGATAGACTGGGAGGCAAT
Organism: Sequoia sempervirens; assembly: GCA_007258455.2. NCBI lineage: Eukaryota > Viridiplantae > Streptophyta > Pinopsida > Cupressales > Cupressaceae > Sequoia > Sequoia sempervirens. The sequence goes on along the minus strand of VDFB02139966.1, from coordinate 22,783 downwards.
GCTAGGCGATAAGTAATGGGGACAATTCTCTCCAATACCTCAAATGGTCCCACAAAATGAGGCGCGAGCTTAGAGCCCTTCCCATAATGGATTGGATGCTTTTGTGAGCACACTCGCAGGAAAACCCGATCTCTAACAGAAAACTGACAGTCGAACTTATGTGCATCAACATACTTCTTTTTCCTGTCTCGAGCTGCTACCAAGTGCTCTCTAGTATGAGCAACCTGTTGCTCCATATCTTGAAGCATTTTGGGTCCAAGCAAAACTCTGTCCTCAGGACAGTCCCAACTCAACGGGGTCTGACAAGGACGACCATATAATGCCTAAAAGGGAGCCATACCAATCAAACTATGATATCCATTATTATAACCAAACTCCACTAGATGCAAATAGTCCTCCCAACACGACTGCTGATCCATCATGTACATTCAGAGCATGTCCTCAAGAACCTGGTTGACCCTCTTGGTTCGACCTTCTATTTTAAGATGGTAAGTAGGACTGAAGTTCAGTTGGGTCCCTAAGGAATGCTGTAAGGATGTCCACAATGTAAAAGTGAACACTGGAACTCTATTAGAAATAATCCTTCACAAAATTCTATGCATTCGAACAATATCTTCCATGAATATTCTGGCTACCGAGGGAGCAGTATAGGAAGACCAGACGGGAGAGAAGTGTGCCACCTTGGTCAACTTGTCAACAGTGACCATGATAGCATCATGCCAACAAGAATACATAGGGAAACCCATAATAAAGTCAACCGATATGATATCCCACTTCCATTCAAGAATGAGATGAGGCTATAAAAGATCTGCAGGATGTTGGTGTTCTGCCTTAACTCTCTAACATTCCAGACATCTCGCCACAAGGTCTGCAATACCTCTCTTCATTCCAGCCCAAAAGTATAGTGAATGAAGGTCTACACACATCTTCTTGACTCCCAGATGAGCAGAATAGGGAGCCCGATATGCTTAGTCATGATTAGGGTACAGAGACCCTCTGTAGGAGGTACATACATATGACCTGAATACCACAACAGGCCATTAGATTCTAGTGAATAACCAACAAAATTTCCCTCTAGAGCCCTATCTGACTCAATTTTTGACTTCACTTCCTGATACCAACTATCTGTAGGAAGTGCTGTGAGGATCTGGCTCCTCAAATCCACACCAAGAGTTACTACAAATATCTCATGTCTCTTCCAACTCAGAGCATCCACCGCAACATTTTCCTTGCCTTGGATGTATTGAACCTCAAAATCATATTCGTAAAGAAATTCCATCCATCTCCTTTGCCTAGCATTTAGGTTTGGCTGAATAAAGATATACTGCAAGTTGCGATGATCGCTATGTAGCTCAAACTGATGCCCTAATACAAAGTGACTCCATCACACAAGGGCATGAACAATAATGGCTAACTCAAAATCGTGTGTAGGGTAATTTAGCTCATGATCCTTGAGCTTGCGGGACTCAAATTTAATCACACAACCTTCTTGCATCAAAACGGCTCCTAATTCTTCTAAGGAAGCATTTGTACACACCATGAACTCCCTAGTAGGATTAGGAATCGCTAGGATTGGTGCACTGGTCAAATTTTCCTTAAGGGTCTGGAAGGATAACTGACATTGCTTGGACCAAACAAACTTCTTCCCTTTCCTCTACAGGGAAGTGATGGGGTGTGAAATCCTTGAGAAGTCCTGTACGAACCATCGATAGTATCCCGCCAAACCCATAAAACTGTGAATCTCAGGAACATTCGTAGGTGCAAGCCAATCAATGATGGCTTGAATCTTCAAAGGATCCACATCAATACCTTCTCTAGAGATAACATGGCCCAAGTATTTCACTTCAGTCTTATAAAACTCACACTTTGCTAGATTAGCATACAATTGATTGACTCTCAAGCACTGCAACACTTGAATGAAGTGTTCCTCATGCTCCTCCATAGTTTTTGAGTAAATCAAGATATCATCGAGGAACACTAGAAAAAATCTATCGAAATAGGTTTGGAAGAATCCATTCATCAGGCTCATGAAGATTAATGGTGCATTAGTCAACCTGAATGACATAACAGTAAATTCATAATGCTCGTACCGAGTGTTAAATGTGGTTTTGTGAATATTAGCTTCGGCTATCCACAATTGATGGTATACCGAGTTAAAATCAATCTTTGAGAATACCTAGGCCCCCTTTATCTAATCAAATAGGTCATCAATTCTTGGAAAAGGGTACTAATTCTTCACCATCACTTTGTTTAGCTGTTTGTAGTTAATGCACAAATGGAGAGAACCATCCTTCTTCTTCACGAATATCACTAGTGCTCCCCAAGGGGAAACATTAGGATGAATAAGCCCTTTTGCTAATAACTCCTCAAACTACAAACATATCTCCTAAAGTTCCTATGTTATCATCCGATATGGAGCCTGAGATATAGTTTCAGCTCTGGGTACAAGATCAATTCTGAAGTCAATATCACGCTTTAGTGGCATCTCCAAGATTTCATTCGAAAAAATCTGCAAAATCCTTAAGGAGAGGATAGTCATTCAATGACACCTCTTGACTCTTCCAAATCCAAGTCATTGACTGACACAACAAATAGCTAACAACCCTGACGGAAAAACCTCTTCATTTGCATAGTAGAAATCATTCATAATGAGATGGGTCTCTGTATGCCAATGATCTCAACCTCATTTCTTGAATCACCTACACATTGCATAGCCTTGCGGCAACAATATATTATAGCTCAGTGAGCACTCAACCAATCCATACCCAAAACAACATCATAGGAACCAAGAATTAGGATTCAAAGGTCCATCGTAGTCACCAGAGACCCAATTTTCAAACCACAACCCTGAACAAGCGATTCAACTGCTACCTTTGCCCCAGAGGCCAATTCAACCTACCACTTAACGCCTTTCCTTGCTGCCACCAATCTACAGAGCTCTACTACTGAAGGAGAAATGAATGAATTTGATGCACTGGAATCAAAGAGAATAGAAATATTAGTTCCTTGTAACACACCTGATGTCTCAACCATGGTGCCTTGATGATCAGCTTGACGGTTATCAACCATTGCAAAAACTCGATGTGATCTGCTCGCATCACGCACCGTTGGCTTGGAAGCTGCTGACCTTGACTAAAACCTGTAGTCTTCCTCTTTGGACATTGTCTAGAAATATGTCCTTATTATCTATAGGAGAAGCAACCTGTACCCTGACCAAAACCTCTACCACCTGACAGTGCATTAGACTGCTGAAAACTGCCTGATTGGGTGCCGACTGTGAACTCTGTGCATGCTGCTCAAAATGGTCCTGCTGAGCTTGATACCAATTTTGATTCCTTCTAGATTGAGATTTGCCACTCTGTTGAGATTGAGAATTTTTGTGCTTAGGTTGCGATTGCTGCTACTATTGATCGCCCTTAGAGGGTGCATGATGATTCCTGAAAGATCCTGCAGCTTGAGGCTTCCCACTTCGAGAAGCAAAACTAGATGCAGGTGCACTGCCAATTTGAACACCTATGTGACCTCCCCAAGCCATGGCCAAGTTTTCCTCCACAAGATGGCCTTTTCTACAGCTACCTCGATCATCTTCAGTTTGAAGACCCATACTCCGCCACTAATTCAGGCATTTAAGCCCCTGACGAAATGATGTACTAGCATCACCTCATCATTACCAATTCCTGCATACTATTTCAGCTCATAGAGCTAGCGTTCATATTGCTCAACAAACATTTCCATTTTTCTTAGCTCATGGAATTCATCTACCCAGTGCTGTCTCCAATGATCTAAAAGGAAATAGACCCTAAATCTCTCCATAAATAGCTCCCAATTCACTACATTGATGTCCAGGTGCAATTTATGCTCTTCTAGACGCCACCAAGTGGATGCAAAGCCTCTAAGGTGCATGATGGCACACCTAGCCTTAGTATTGCTGCCATAAGGGTGCATAACAAAGCATCAGTCCAGATCGATCAACCATGTTTCTGCCTCCAGTCCACTAGTACCATTAAATGTGGGAGGATGTGCTCTCAATAGGTCTCTCGTGTGACCCACCACTACGACATCCTACTCTACTATTAATTCTCTCTACCTCGGTGACCTCTCTCTTTCTCTCTCCACTCGCTCCTCCTCCTCTAGCCTAGGGCCTAAATGACCAAGAATCTCCTCAAGCAGGTATCACAATTTCCCTCCTTCCAGAACCAACTACTTTTGGTTTTGTCCTCTGCCTCTTGGATTATTTTGGGAACTTTGACATTCCTCACATTGTGAACTATGGGAGCTCAGAGAGGATGAACTTTGGCAGTTGGCTCTACGGCTACCACCTCCACCTCTTCCATGACCATGACCCCTACTCTGAGGCATGTTCTTGCACAACATTAGAGGGGAACATGTGAAATTAAGAGTTAAGTGCAAAGGTTAATCTAATGGGAACAACTAACCTAGAGTACCTAGAGTTTGTAAACCTTGGCTTTGATACCAAGATGTAATGCCTCATTGTGCGAACCCCAAAGGACAACTAAAACTAACAAATTACCACACAATTTTTTTTTTTGAAAGAAGAACATTACATAAGATGAACATGAACATACATTACATGTAAAACAATTATACAATTACAATATCTACTACATCCTCTGGGGTACATGAGTCAACATTATGAAAACCTAAAAATACCAAAATGATAATGAATGAATTCCAAGATTACATTATAAACCATGATATAGTATACATTTACAATAATCATACATCCATCAAAATCCATCATTAAGAAACATCCATAGATGATAACTCAACATAAACAAGATTAATTTATTCTTAATAACCATAACATACTATCATCATGTGAATTCAATGGAGCATATTTCTACATATACAACACATCAAATAGTAGCTACCATGAATCATTAACCATATGAGAGTTACAAAGGTAAAATAATACATTACATCCATTTCATTACATTATATCATTTTAGGAATACATATGCACATCAGTGCATCCTGACACATAGTGGGGAAGATACATCAAATACTAGTGTAATACAAAATTGAGCATGATATAACTAAACTGTGGCGAAGCTCTGGATCCTCTACAACAATACGAACTCCGCATTTTGTGAACACTGGCTGGGAACCCAATGGGGTGAAAAGCACGTTCCACCCAACCATGTAGACCTAAAGGCCCACCCCTATGCTAAGAGCTGATAAGAAAGACCCACAACAAAGAAAAGTAAAGAGGATAAGCAACAAGACTCGACCACAAGGGTAACAAAAAAAATAATTATCATCAACACAAAATGACAACTTATAAGATGTCCGCTTCCAAATGCACACAAAGGCAATAACAAGGGATACTATGAGAGAGAGTGTCATCACACAACCTTATCATGGGTTATCCTGGCTGCCTCTCAATAGGCGCCAACCCCCATCTATGGTTATCCTGGCTGCTTCTCACTAGGCGCCAACCCTATAGGGTGACACATGTAGGACCACTAGCCTCTCGTGAAGATGAGGTAGTGATCTTTTCGACCATGGCCTTCTCAGCTCACCCTTAGTCTACAAAAGCATTAATGGTATGGGCGAGGCATCATTATTTGTCTTATTTATTATGTACCTACCCAAGCCACTAGTTAATTCTATTAGGTTTTCACCTATTAAACAACTCTGCCATGGGTTATCCAGGTTGCCCCTTTCTGCACCAGCCCCCGTGAAGAGCCACTCTCCCTAACAACACCAAAATACAAATATCCCAACATCAAGGGTGTTCCAAAACACAAAACATTAAAATTATGAGAACCAGTTACAAATGCGAGGCATGGACCATCTCGCCAAATAGCCACAACAAAAGGAAAAATTTAATGAAACGAGGTAACACCCACAAGAGCTCAAAATTAGAAAAGAAATCAAGTGCAACATGAAGGGCTAACCTTGGAAAACCAACAAAACCAAGTATCTACCCTTGCCTTTGGAAGCCAATTATACACACTACTCCTTAAATTCATATGGAGAGTACTTAACCCTATGGGTTCCCAACATGACTATACATTACATCGCCTCAACTAGCAAAATAATATAAGAGGAAAGTACAATCAACATGAAACCACAACATCCATCTTAAGGTATTAATTTCAATGCGTATTTAGAATAATTCACATAGCTATCTAAACATATTCAAGAATAATTACATATCCACTCACTTAAACGTAATAACAATCAAATCTTGCCTAATAACTTTTAAGATGATTGAATAGTAAAAAATCACAATTTTTTTTATTTACACACCCATATTGAAATCATTTAAATAAATAAAGAACTATGAAATCGTATAGTATTTAAACCAATAGATTTCTCTTAATTTATGATTCCTAACAGATACATTTGTTTACTCTAAATAAATAATTAAATAAATTTAATTAAGAACAACAACAAATACCCAACTACACTTTTTGTACAAACTAATTTCTCTAAATTTATGCACAATTAAATTTAAATTATATAGTTAATCATATATTTATTCACGTAATATCTATCACTATAAATTTTGCTAAATATTGTTTTCTGATGAACATTAGTTAGACTGGAAGTAAAACATATATATATATATATGAAAATATAAATGTACATCAAATTTCAGGAAACCATTGAGAGATACCATTCTCTTTAATTTCACTTATACATTTAAAAGTAATAATTTCAAGAAATACATTAAAATCAGCATGTTACATTTAATCATTGCACTCATTTGTGAAAACATTAAAAAATAATAAAAGAAACTATTTAAACCGATTTCATAACTAAGTAAGTACATAATTTACCCAAAACAGGTTTCCCATTGCCTCTAGAAGACTATAGAACAACTACCCATAAGCTCCCCCTGGTAATTAACTCAAAACTAAGGGAGGGTTCCCTCGTGCCTAAACACAAAATATAATTCAATAGAAATATATTTCAAGGGAAAAAGAAAGCCACCAACGTGGACACATGAAAATAAACCTTTAATTTATTAACACTAAAAACTTAAAGAAGATATCTTAAATTCATCCCAAATATTCCAATTTACATGACCATTGAAAAAAAATCAAATAACTAATTTCAAACACGATAAAAACTTATTCTAAGTCTAATTGTATTTTGATACAACCCAATTGACTTTCAATATAAACCTAATATAAATGATTTCACATACATAACTAAATCAATTTTAATTGAGATCCACCAATAATTATCTATTTATACGTTTTATATACCAATTTCACTTAAGCTAATACAACCAACTTACTTTTAACCATATTCATATATACATATCTATTTAATTTAAAATAAAATAATTACTGTTTTAAAACATCAAATTGCTTAATACACATAAATAAATATATTGTATATTTATACAAATATAATAAATTTTAGTCTAATCTGCTGTCATAAACAATGAGCACACTCAAAATTTTTATAAGCAACTTTATATTTATAAATATATATATATATATATATATACTTACATAATTTTATAAATGAATAGAGGGGAGAAAGTATGGCTGTGTAACAACATTTACATATTAAAATATTAAACCCTACTGTTGTTATTAAAAGGATTAACACATCAAACAAGGGGCGGCTGTGATAGAGCATAATATATGAATAAATTTTCATTGAAATAATACACATATCCATTTACAAAATGCTGACAAAAATACAAATTAACACATTTATATCTTTTTGTTTATAAACATATATTCATATTTTTAAAAAAATATAAAATTGAAACTAGAAGAAACCCCCAAGTAAGGAGGCGTGCACAACATACAAGCTATGCACAACAACCATACAAGCTGCGCACATGAGCAACACTAAGGAAAAGAAAAGAGTGGAGGGGCACGGCCTGGAAAGGCTAGCCCAAACACAAAATTTTACTGAAGCGAAAGACCCGGCGCCATAAAAAAATAGGTAAACAACCTCCCTAACCTTTATTATGAAGGAATTAAATCAGGACAAAGTTGCCCATGAGCCATATAGGGCAATTGTTTTCTCTCCAAAAGAATAGACAAGCTAAAGTGAAATTCAGAAGAAAGACATATCTATGCAATAAAGGATATACATTGAATGAAAACTAGATTTAAAGATTCTGTTAGAAAATTAGTAGCTTAGCTTTGAATGCAATATGCCCAACGGTGGATTTGACATTAGGTAAATGCAAGCAACAATTATAGTTCATGAGATTGAATAGAATCAAAATCTTACACAGACTATTGATCTGAAATGGGGTTAAAAGGAGTTTAAGATATGACATTTTGGTTCTCCAATGATTGAGTGGTTATATTATAAATATTTTAATGTCCAATCAAATTGAAAACATTCCTAAACACTGGGCACTATGGAGGCTTTTATTACAGCCAAATGCTCAAGGTTAAAAAGGAATATAAAAAAAAGAGAAATTGAAATACATATAATGGAAACAACGACCAAACTGGATTCGATGTTTGCAAATGGTGATGGAGAGTTGAGTCAATTCCTCTGTCCAACTGCTTCTTCCCAAAATTCTCTCGGCTGCAATATTCTTTTAACTTTTTACCAAAGCACCATACCGAGTAAATTTTTTTGTTCCAATTCATGTATGTATTTTCCAACAAAATTCCCATGTTAATTAAGGAAATTCTCTAAGGTTTTTGATAAACCAACTTGGATAGATGGCAATTTTCCCATCCATTTTTCCATTTTCGAGAGTGCACCAATCATTTTCTCTTAACTTTGTTTTTCCACCTATAGATAAATCCTTATGTTTTTTATTTAATTCAGAAACCTAACTTTTCCACTGTTACGATATTAAAAACTAAGGGTAATAGTTTTCACCCTTTTAATATTATTTTACCGTTTAACATTAGATCACACTATTTATATTTAATAAATCATAATTTTTAATCACAAACACTTTTATCAACGTAATTTATTTAAATTACTTTTTCCAAAATTTATCATTATCAAATTAAAATATCCATGATATTTAAATTTAAAAAATAAACACCAGTGGAATAATAATCCATTAGATTAAATTTAAAATAAACATTATTTTTAAATGAAATTTATGTTTCATTAACATATTGATCTTTAATAAAGTAATAATATAAGCTATCAAATCGATATAACCTTTGAATTAATTTAATAATTAATTAATAACATTCTCTTAATAATTTAATAATTTAATTTAATACTTTAATTAAATCAATATTACACTTACGAGCAACGTCACCCAAAATAATACCTGAGCGACAATGAATAACGACCATGTCAAATAATTAAAACACATTAATTAGCCAATTAACTTGAATGACAAAATAGAACAACATTAAATGAGCAATTAAAATGAACAACTCAGATGGAGCGATACCAAAAATGAGAATGAGGTCACAAATAGATGATGTCGTTAACACAAACACCAGGTGACAGAATAGGATGGGGGACTTTCTTGTCAACTCAGGTTTCCACATCATACCCATTGAGCTTATAAGGCACGCTCAAGCCTGACAGTGCAGGTGGAGTCAGTGCCCGATACCTGCATCCTACACCAAACCAATGTCAAGCAACATATATATCCAATTGCAAGCACACTGTGAGAGGAAGTTGTAGTGTAGCAAGGTGCTCGCAAACGAGTGATGCTACATCGTCCCCTCACCTGACTCCAAACAGTAACACACTATCATAATATCATGAAGCAAGCATTAATTAATTTACATAACCACACAATACCACATCCATATGATAAGCATAACCAGATAAAGATGAACACCATGCATCACCATATCATCAACATCATAAAATAGTATCATGAGAATCCAATCAAAACACACAAGCCAAACTGGTGAAACAATCACCATCATAGTCTCAAGTCCACAACAAAACATGAGAAGAGTATCAAAAAATGACAACATGGGAGGCATTACATAAAGTATACATTGGAATACTCATAAGTGACAAGTATACACATAAGTTGTAAAGTATACACTTGAATAAATGTAAAGTATACACAATATGCACGATATTATCATTCAATAATTGCTATCAAATATAGGATTTACAAAATATCATGTAGGCATACAACAAACGACCCTAATACATAGTCATTTCCCAATAGGGGAAGGAAATAGAGCACACATTGCCTTCACGGCCAGCACAGTCTTCCACAACACTAGCATGTTGACATTCTAGAGTGACAAGAACCTGTACAAATCATCAAGGTAGTAGTTAAACTACATACAATAGAAAAGATGCTTAGAATAACAAATCTATATTATTCTAAATGACCTAATTGATGATGAAATGGTAATGCAAACTATAAAAGATGCTTACAATAGCAAATCTATATTATTGTAATCTGTCACATACCTCTCCCAAAGGATCAGAGCTGGCTATTGTTCCAGTAGGTCCATGATCTATCATGCTAGGAACATCACAATATACTTCAAATGAGAAATCTATATATTCACAATAGAAAATATGCTTAGACTAACAAATCCATATTATTCTAAACAACCTGAATGATGATGAATTGGTAATGCAAACTATAAAAGATGCTTAGAATAAAAAATCTATATTATTCTAATCTACCGCATACCTCTGCCAAAGGATCAGAGTTGGCGATTGTTGCATCATATCGATGATCAATCGTGCCAAGAACATAATAATATACTTCAAATAAGAAATCTATATGGTCATAATAGAAAAGATGCTTAGACTAACAAATATATATTATTCTAAACAACCTAAATGACGATGAATTGGTAATGCAAACTATAAAAGATGCTTAGAATAACCAATCTATATTATTCTAAACAACCTAAATAATGAACCTTAGCAGATAAACAATATCAAAATGTGATGAACAATATCATACCTGTCCCATACAACAAATGATCTGCTACTCAAGTGTGCGTGTAAGGTCATCTCTTACCTATAGAGTTTCCAGTAATGCTTCATGATAAACACTACTATTTGTCCATAGTTTTTTAATTTTTGGTCTAGCATGATGCCTCAATAACTTAACATTTGTTGCTATAACAAGGTGCAAATACATGAGAATGGTTTTGTGTTTCTCATAGTCTTTGTAATGCTCTGCCACGTAACCCTAGAGGACACACACTAACAACTAAAAATGAAACATTTTTTTTTGAAAAGTGCAACATTCATTTGTATGCAAGGGAAATAAATTTCTAGTTTTCTAAACTAAGTCCTCTAGGGTCTGTGACAATGCTACTTAATACCCATCTACTATCTAGCAAGAAACTTAAAACATTACATTTAACAAGTTCTAACATCAATATGAAAATTACATCTAATCATTCCATTTATTTGAACCATCAATGAAGTACAACCATAACATGTATTCATGAAGTTACATTGAATCAAATCATTTAATTACAAATACAATGCCAACTATTTCAAGTCCATTACATAATAATGTTCCTCTTCAGATACATCATTACAATTAGTACAACTGATTAACAATATGTCCTCATATACAAGGGAGGAATGTGCATCAAGATGATACATGATACATCAAATAAGATACAATAAGAGTACAAGTGTAGCTATGCACATAATTTGGAAAATAAGCAGAGTCTTCAATCCAGAAGTAGACACCTCAATCACGTACAAGGAGGGGAAACCCAATGGAGTAAAATGCACTATCCACCCAACCATGTGGAACCCAAAGGCCCACCCCCTATGCTAGGAGATAACAAAGGGTCCCACCATAACAAGTAGACATAAGGAAAATGACAACTCTAGGATAACATAACATTAATGAACAAGGAAGTACAACATTAATGATAGAGACATCACTTCTAGAGATAGATAAACATCCAAAGAAAATCAAGAAATAGGGGAACATAAGTTTGTCGTAGGGGAAGTGTCATCACATAGTTGCATGGGTTACCCAAATAGATCTTCCTAGGCCCTAGCCCCCATCCTGGGTTACCCTAGTAGCCTCTATCGATCTCCGACCCCTCATGCAACCCTATGCAGAATCAACATACCTCTCATGAGGACAAGGCTATTGATCTTGCCATTCTAGGCCTTCTTGTCTCATCTCAAGCCTGTACAAGCACTTGAGCCATGAGTGGGGCATTAACTTATCTTGTTTAATGTTATTACTACCCAACCCCCTATTTCATTTTTAGGTTATCACTTGTTTACAAAACTCTCACATTGGTTACCCAGGTGCCACTTTGTGCACCAGACCCCTCATTGAGAGCCACTCCCCTACTAACAAAAAGATACCCCAACAACATCAAGAACAAACCACTTGCACAATCAAATATCTCATAACAAAACAACATGGCGAGGAAAAACCCTTCCTGCTCAAGATCATCTACTTAGATGGATACACCATGCAAGGCTAACATACATCATATACACGATACAAATAAAATCGCCATCGCCAAAATAAATTTAATTCTGACAAGAAGACAAATATTCCTAGCCTCTGGAAGACTCTAAGATTCACTTCACAAATAACATAACAATGAATAACTCTCTCAGACTCAACTCCAAATTACATCTAGACACTTTACTTACCATGAGAATTCACATGTTCAACCATATTTTCTTCACATTAAGACAACAATAATATCAAGATTCACTTAAAGAAAAACACACATATCTATTTCGATATTTTTCTCATATACATCCATATTTATTTATTAAGTTCTTTGGTTTTTCCATTATCTTAACTCTATTTTAGATTTTAGAATACAAATTTAAGTTTTCTAGTTTTTCCATTATCTTAACTCTGTTTTAGATCATAGAATTACAAAATTTATCTTTTGCAAAAGTAAGTATTCCCTTTATATATATATATTTATATTTATATTTACATTTCTTGGATTCATGACAATGATTTTTTCTTTAATAATAACCACAACAATCATATTAAAAATACAACATACTGTTTGTCTCTTTATATTTAAATTACAAGGAAAAACAAGCACAAATGCACACTCACACACACACATATACTCTATTAAAAATGACATCAAGACAAAGCATGCGATAAAGGGTATGCATCGCTTCCATTGAAGTTAAAATTATAAAATGAAATCTATAAACACAAAGTGGAATATCAAAGTCTTAGGTTTAAGTTTATAGAACTAAAGACCAGCCAAACAAAGAGGAAGTATTGACATACTTATGTGATCCTTAGTTCAGCAAGGTAAACATAAATTCAATTGATATAAATAAGATATTGGTGCCATAGCATTTATTAAGACGTTGATTACAAATGACTTCAAAATCTGGATGAAAATATGAGCTCGATTGCATTGAGAGTGACGACCTATTTTGAAGGAAGATTAATGAAATTTCCATGAGCACCAAAAATGCAAGGGGTATTTCAATTTCATATTGTTGCAAAATGGTAATCTTTAGTCAATAGAGACACCCGCCACTCCCGCCATCCCCACCATCTTTGCTATCAAAGTTATCATCTAGGACAATGGTTGCAGAAACTATACAATTCCCAAAAATTCTTTTGTGGTAGGAGAGTTACCAGAATCTCCCAAATCACGAGGATGACTACAATTAAATGATGCCTCCACATCTCAAACATCCACTGAAGGATATCCCAACTTCAGAAGTTGAGGATATATCGACCAAGAAGTAATAGAGGAAGACCCATCTCATCTTCTATATCAAGAAAATAGACCAGCAGTTGATCTACCCATGGATGACAACAACAAAGGCTTGCAAATGATGCTCGCAATGGGCTATGATAGAAACCAGAGACTGGGGAAAAATGAAAATGGGCTTCTAATACTCATCATTCCTGAGACGCGAATGAGAAATATTTGCCTCAAATGTACCCCTCTGAGTATAACCATATGTGGATGAGGTCCCCTAGTTAAAGCAGTCAAGACTCCCCGTCAGCCAACACCAGCTGAGCTACGCTTACCTATGTCTACCGGCTGAGTCATAGACAATTTTACTTTTGATATAACTAACGTCTGTAGTAGTAGCGATGATGAGGAAGATACCATAACTGACCTACCAATTCTTTTTAAGAATTACTCACTCGTTATGATCAACACCCTATCCTATGAGTCTGAGAACCATTCCCATGAGATAAAGCTAGTCTACCCTCAACTCATTGATCATGACCAAGGAGGACCACCGATTCTTGACACGTTCAAAAATGATGAGGCATTCTTAGAATTCATGGGACTGTGAGACACGATACTGTGGAAATCATAAAGCTATATTTGGATTCATTCTGGACACACAGGCTTACTATGGGGAGATGATTGAGTCCTTCAGTCGCAAAAGTGAAAATATGAGAATAATCTCAAGGTATTTGAGTGAAATCCACATTGTGGCACTCTCTGACCCTATAATAGTAAAAATAAAGGACACATCCAATGGTGAAAACCTCTTTGAGGCACTTACGGATGAAGGATTCAATCTTCCCCTCAGTGCTCTACACCAAGAAAAATTAGAAGTTCTACCAGAAAAGTGCAACCCAGTCAACTTGGGAACATAAGAAACTCCACACATCACATTCTATGCTAAATCACTAATGGCGAAGGAACAAGAAATCCTAGCTACTTTCCTAAGGGAAATAAAAGTGAATTTTGCACGGAGTTATGTTGACATTCTTGAACTTGATTCAGAGATTGTGTTCCATCACCTAGCAGTCTACCCTGAAGCAAAGTCTGTCAGACAGAAATTGAGAAAGATGCATCCTCAAATAGCCTTGCTAGTCAAAATGGAATTCAAAAAGCTACTTGATGTAGGATTCATAAGACCAATTGACTATCCCGAGTGGGTATCAAATCTAGTTATTGTTTCAAAACCTGATGGGGGCATCCAAATATGCACGGATTTCAGAGTTCTAAACAAAGCATGTCTGAAAGATGATTTCCCATTGCCTAACATTAACATGATTGTAGACATGACGACAAGACAAAATGTTTTCTCTGATGGACGGTTTCCCTGGGTATAACAAATAATGATTTCCAAAGAAGACCAACACAAAATGTCCTTCACTTGTCCATGGGGGACTTACTGCTGGAACATGATGCCATTTGGCTTAAAGAATGCTGGGCCACCTACCAAAGAGCCATGACATTAATCTTTCATGACATGATCCAAAAAACTATCGAACATTACATTGATGACATACTAGAAAAATCCAAAAAGAGGAGAGATCACATAGCAACCTTGAGTGCTATTTTCGATAGGATGGAGGAATACAAGGTCCACCTAAATCCAAAGAAGTGCATCTTCGACATACAATCAGGAAAGCTACTAGGATACATAGTGTCAATGACGGGTATTGAAATAGATCCTGCCAAGGTAAAAACAATTGTTGAGATGGAGGCACCCAAAACATTGAAATAGTTGAGAGGCCTCCAAAGCAGGCTTCAGTCCATCCGCAGATTCATAGCACAACTAGCAGACAAGAAAATCCCTTATTCTCACCTGCTTCACAAGGGAGTAGCATACAAACGGGATGACAAGTATGAGGAATCCTTCAACAAAATCAAAGAATATCTTCTCACACCTCCGATCCTCATGCCACCGATCCCAAGAAAGCCACTAATCCTCTATGTATCAACAATAGTAGCAACCCTCGGTTCTCTCCTAGCACAACACGATGAAAATGGGATAGATAGGGCCATCTATTACATCAGTCACACAATGGTATGCATGAGTTAAACTACTCATTCATTGAAAAAGCCTATCTAGCAGTAGTGTTTGCTTCACAGAAATTCATACATTACATGTTGGCACACAAAATCAAACTCATCGCCAAGATCGACCCCCTAAAGTACCTACTATCAAAGGAAATGCTCACAGGAAGGACATATAAGTGGGTCATGATTCTATCAGAGTACAACATTGAATACATAGAAAAAAAGCAATCAAATGCCAGGTCATCATAGATCAGCGTGCAGAAGCACCCATCTATTCAGAGAATCCGCTCATATCAGAGTTTCCAAATGAATCCATCTTCAATCTCAGCATAGACAACCACTGGAAACTCTACTTTGATGGTTCCTACATGCAACATGAATCAGGAGCTGGTGTCTTCTACATCACCCCACAGGGGAATTGTATACCTAGATCCTAAAAATTGGCATTCCCCTGCACTAATAACATTGCAGAATATGAGGCGTTAACCATAGGTCTCAGAATAGCAGTGCAGTGGCACATCATGACCCTTAGAGTATATGGAGACTCAAAGCTAATAATAAATCAAGTGAATGATGAGTACCAAACAAAGGATGATAAGTTGACTCCATACAAAAAGTTGGTAGAGAGCCTCAAAGAATCATTCATTGATATCACATTTGAGCAGATTCCTAGAGCAAACAACTGAGCAACATATGCCATGGAAATGATTAGATCCCTACTAGACATCCCTCACAACATCTGAAACATGAATTCCTTTTAGAATAGCTTCTCGTGCCCGCATTTGAGGTACCAGAGTCAGAATTCGTGTACAAAATTGTTGGTCCCTGTGATCCTTGGTACCATGAAATTTACACATATATAAGGATAGGAGTCCTTCCATTTGACATAATGTCAAATCTCAAGAAATAATTTGTTAAAAAAGCATCTAGGTTTGTCATCCTAGGAAATACCTTGTATCGTAGGAGCATAGAGGGAACCCTACTATGCTGTTTAAACGCCAAGGAGGCATTAACCGCTTTAACTGAGGTGGATAGCGGTATTTGTGGTTCACACTCAAGTGGAATAACCTTGGCCAAGAAATTATTGAGAATGGGGTATTATTGGCCTACAATGGAAAGAGAAGCGCATGACTACATCAAAAGGTGCCTACAATGTTAGCAGCATGGGGACCTCATCCATGCTCCAGCTCAAGAACTTCATCCGATTGTCACGCCATGGTCCTTTTCATAGTGGGGGCTTGATCTCATAGGGAAAATCACTCCCACCTCATCTAGTGGCCACAAGTTTATCATTACTGCCACTGAGTATTTCACCAAGTGGGTGGAAGCCATACCAATGACCTACATAACTAGGAAGCAGATATCAAAGTTCATCCTGAACTATCTCATATGCCGCTATGGTGTCCCACAAGCCATTATCTCAGATAATGGGAAACCATTCAAAAATCAAGAGTTCCATGACCTATGCAACAAATTCAAAATCCAACATCGCTTCTCCACAGCATACTATCCCCAAGGCAATGGCCAAGCAGAAGCCACCAATAAAACCATTCTAAAAATCCTCAAAAAGATAGTCAATGATGTAGGTCATGACTGGAATTTGTAGCTGAATTTTGCCCTCTGGGCTTATCGAACCAACATCTGCACACCAACAGGTGCCACCCTGGTCTATGGATCAAAAGCCATATTTCCCATCGAGATCGAGCTTCTGTCATTGAGAATATCAATACAAAACCTTATCACAGATGAAGAATACTGAGTATCAAGACTGAACAAGTCAGAGTTGTTGGATGAGTGGTGTATGGATGCCTTAAATCATTTGCAAGTCTATCAAAACTGACTAAAGAGGAGCTATAATAAGAAGATCAGGAGTCAAAACTTCTAGGTCAGAGAACTTGTCCTAAAGGAGAATCAAAAGAATGTCCCAAATCCAAACAACAAAGGAAAATTTGAACCTAATTGGTTGGGACCATTCATCATCATAGCAAGCTACAATTTAGGGGAATATCAGTTGTTAGCGCCAGAAGGGGAACCTCTGCAAGAGCCCATGAACAACTCCCATCTCAAAATTTTTTATGCCTAAATCTTTCAAGGTATAGAACCAAAAATACAAAAATTAGAAAATGTCTTGAAAAAATGGTCACCTTGATGAAAACCTGGCAAACAAGCATCTTGGTGACAACAAAAAAATCAAAAAAGAAAAAATCCAAAAAAAATTATTTGAAAAAGGATAAAAAATAGTAAAGAGAAAAATCGTCCTCTAGTGAAAATCACTTCGGTGGCAGTTTGGGAAAGTACCTTGGTGAAAACTTGGCAAACATGTGCCTTGTGTAAATAAGCACTTTCCATCCACTAGGATCTTAACGGCTTGTTCTGCATCATCCATCCATTACGCTTCCAACATCCATCGCATTCCATATCCTCATCCATCATCCGCATCATAGCTTGGTCCTGTGTTCGTGTCATGATCACTCCTAGTACTACTCAGCCCATTCCCAAGGTCATTTTGTCTTTCCTTTATCAGAGTAGTCTATTGCATCACTCTGGGGGCATGTTCTCATCGGATCAGATTCGTGTATGTTCTTGAAGTCCCCAAAATCAGAAAATCCAAAAACATTCATAAAACCAAGAAAATCCGAAAACATTGAAAAATTAGAAAATCCAAAAACATTCATAAAACCAAGAAAATCCAAAAACATCAAAAAATAAAAAAATCCAAAAACATTCATAAAATCAAAAAATCAAAAAGCATAAAAAAATTAGAAAATCCAAAAACATTCAGAAAATCAGAAAATCCAAAAACATTCGAAACATATCAAAATCCCAAAACAAGTCAAAAAGTCATTCAAAACATCAAAAATAGAGTTGTCTTGTCGAACTACAGGTCTCTGAGCCTTGAACGTAGGCAAGGTTGATCTTTGATCATCCCCCAAGGCACTTAGGTTAGTCCTTTAGGAGTCCATCATAATAAACTGGCAATCCATTTTTTCATATTTCATCAAACAATCAAGTCAAAGTTAGTTGAACTATGTGGTCTCTGCGTGTATAATGTAGGCAAGGATAATCTTTTGATGAGCCCCTGAGGCCCCTAAGATAGGTCCTTAGGTTATTCTCTTGGTCAAAATCTTAGAAAACTCCAAAAAATTTCAAAATTCAAAAATCAAAACATTTGCAAAATCTTGAAAATAACAAAAATTGCCTCAAAACATTTCAGAAAACATCAAAAACATCTAAATATTTGAAAAAATCCATCCGTCTCATCTCTCTTTCACCCACAATAAACATCACTCGCAATAAATAAATCATCATCCCCAACCTTTGGTGAAATAGTTGTAAACAAGTCTAGCAGGTTAAAAGTCAAAACTTAAACGTCAAAGTCTAAAGTCTAGGTTAGTACATAAACAAGTTGTTCAACTCTGTGTCAATAGCCTATCATCCAATCAGTCCCATATCAATCATTTGATATCATCATGTCCTAAGATGCATCCTTCCTACAATGGACATCAACATCAGGCATCACCGTAGTTTAGTCTTGGCTAACGGTATTGAAGAACATTAGCTTGTCTGTTTACTTTGTCTTTGTCTTTTGATTTATCTAATTGCGCTCATTCCAAGGACCTCTCGATGATGTCTGAATGAAAGGATTTAGAGAGATAGGAATGGGACAACGATCATTATCCTTTTATCTGCTGTGTTTGTTGGATATTCTTGTAATATAACTTGGTCATGCATGCTTTGTTTAGGTGTAGGGAGGGTGTTTTAGGTATCTTGTTGACCACATGGGAAGGCTTGCTTCCCTATGTTTTGTCCTTAGATGTATAAAATATCTAAATTGCATTTTGAATAAGGTTTCATACACCAGGTGTGAATATGAGTACTCCTATCTAATTGTCGAGTCAAAGTTCATCACACTAGGTACAGCGCCATCCTGGTTCTTTATACCTTGGTGCATCATGCCTACATGTGTAAACAAACATAAGGCAATTGGTCCTTTGAAAATTCCAACTCCTTGGCAAGTAATCATCATCATTATCATCCCTTGTGTCTAGTTGGAATCTCTTGTTTTCTTCTACCTCTTTCTTTTCACACTAACATGGTACTATGGAAGCTAATCAAAAAAATCACTATCATCATTGCATTCATCCTGCATCTAACAACCGTCAGCATATTGCACATCATATCATATAGAAGTATTAAATCATATCACATACATTGCATTTCCATCATTTACATAATATAAATTTGTTATTCTAAGCATTTCACACATACATCCATATAAAGCATCATTTGCATACATCATACCATATCATAAATATTAGGATAACATTCATGACCACATGCATAAATAACATTATTATAAGCATTATATAAAATACATCACCATATAATGCATAAGAAAAAGAAAAAGAAAAAGATTGCATTTCATCCACTAGGAGCATAATATAGATCTGTTAGTCGCATAATCATTTCATCTTGCATTATCACATAAAATCCAAAAAAGATAAGGAAAAAGATAGCATCTCATTAGCATCATCACATAGAACATAAGGCACATCGTAACATCATAGGATCATTGCATCACATAGCATATAGAAAGAAAAAAGCATTCATATAGCATAAAGTAAAGATAGGACATATCATATCACATCAAAACATCGCCATCTCATATCATATATCTCATCAAAGTATACAATGTCATGGTACAAAGAATCAGATCAATGTACATGTATGTCAATAAGTACAAAATGGCCCATGAAGCTATAAAAAACAAGCCCATCAGGCATAAAAAGAATCCTGTCTCAGAATCAAAATGAAGGCTAGCCCTACTGGCTATTGCTCTTGCTGCCTGCTCTCTCACCCTGCTCCTCTACAGGCTTATGCCTTGTCCTCTATGAGAAATCTGGGACTCGAGCTTCCCTTGACATGACCTGGTAATAGTATAGCTTGTAATAGTCAACCTCATGGATGGCCTCCCTGTATGCTCAGAGCGATACTGTGCTCTGGGAGGAGGATGCAACCATGCTCTTTAGCTACTGGCGTCTTCCCATCTCAGTTGTTGCTTGTAGCTCTGCAGTCTATCTTTGCAAGATGGCCTGATCCCGCTTTGCTTTGGCCTGATCTCTCTCAGCTGTTAGTGCTTGCACCTAGGCCTATAACTACAAAATCTGACCATCTCTAGGGTTTGGCTGGAGAGGTGGCTGCATGGCTGGCTAGTCCTGATCCCCATCTCTGGGCGGTGTTGAGATCCTATCGTGTCATCCTGGATCTTGGTCCTGCTAGGGGGCGTCCTATCTCTACTCTCCCACCTCGGGATCTCAGCGTGGCTGATCTTGGGGCCCTTGATACTAAACCTAATGAACCAGTTTTGGCCCACCACCTCCCTAATCTTGATCTTCATCCCCCTGGCCCTGTCCTACTCCCCTGCCTCTGGCTCTCCATCAAGCAGATGGTGTCCCTAGAACTATAAGTCTAAGTGGTGGTTGGAACCAACCTCTATAGGCTTCCGTGGTCCCTAGATCTTCCTGTCCCTGGTCATATGGCCATGGCCTAGCTAGTAGCTACATGAAACTATGAACTGCCTCATGGGAAGGTATATACCGGCCCCAGGAGCTCTGGTTTGCAATCCTCACAAAAATGGCCATGTACTAATCATCTGACCTATCCTATCGCTCACTAAACTATCTTTGAACCTTGCCCGATAGGTACATCTTGATCATCATATGCTTTCACCCTTGTATCAGTCTATCCTGGTAGGCAAAGAAAAGCTGTTGTGCATCATCAAACCATGCCAGTTTCCCAAGGTATGGCCACATCTGAACACTCACATATCATCAAGGACCCTCCTCCAATGAGGAATCCTGTGCTATCCAGTATGAGTAAAAGAGAGGCCTCCTCTGTATCTCCAGACCACTGGATCATCTGGCTCCATCAGAACTGGAACAACTCTTAGATGGAGCACGAGGATGTGCTCCCATGCACAAACATGTAAAAGTGTAACCCCTACCCTAAGTGCCCTGCCATCTAGATAGGAAAACTCATGCAAATCCCTATACAATGAGGCTAGTAGAACTAGCCCCCATGCAAATAGTTTTGGTCGCCACCGAACCATGTGCTCTCAAGCGAGCCCCCATCCAAGACTGAAGTATCGGCCCCACTGATTTGGTGCGACAAGACCTGATATGATGGCCATAATGACTAGGTGATAAGGTGACATGATAGGCTTGTGGCACTCCAACTCAATCTGGCCCTCACAGAATAAAATCTGATCACTGTCCATGATGACATAATGGTCCTCCCTCCCAACATCCATATCATAAATAACCCACTCACCGTGGATAGGCAGTCTCAGGATCTGCCACACGTCCTCCAGTGTGACGGTGGCCTCACTCGTCAGAAGGTGGAATGAGGAGGTCTCACTGTGCCACCTCTCAGCAAGTGCCGTCACACTAATACATTTGACTGTAAAATCTGACGAAACTGTCTGATGAAATATGTAAAATTTGATGTTCATCGGGTGCTTGTAAAATTTGATGTGTAATTTTAAATTTTTGAAAGTTTATCCGTGATGTTCGTCAAAATTTTGACGAACGTGGGGCTCGTCGAAATGCCAGCTATCATTTTCATTGAATTTTCGACAAACATGAAAAATAGAAAAAAAAAATTGTGGCCGACATAAAGAAAAGTGAGTTCACGCCTGATTTATTGCGACAGTGTTTTTCTCTACTTGAGACAGCCAGGAGGAACTGGCGACAATTTTCTTGGGAAAAATTAGAGAAAAATTCAAGAAGATATCACCAGGTTGAGGGTAGTCATTGTCTTTTTGTAGAATTCAGTTGTGAAGTCAGATTTGTAGTTCCAGGTTTGAAAATCACATTTTAAAGCAACATCTCATCATATTTCATTTATAGAGGTTTAGGGTTTTGAGAATTTCATGTCCAAATTTTGTTGTGTGGAATCACCATAAGATCACAACCAAGGAACAGATTCTTGTGACTGTAATTATGTGATCCATAACTCTATTGGTCATGTGGCACAGTTTTGCTATAACAAATACAGGATGCATTCATGTGTGACCCAAGCTTAATGTGGCTATGTTGTGATAGAAATGG
>VDFB02139965.1:0-19399 GCA_007258455.2 Sequoia sempervirens | reverse complement strand
GTTAAAGAAAAAGCAAAATTATTTTAGTAGCATGGCCATTTGTACGAAAATTTGTATTGCCTTGCTACCATAACTCCTTCAAGTGTGCACATAGGTCAAATCTAGTTTCATTTTTTCCTACAAAAAATATTTATCCAAAGTTTACAAGGAAAAATTTGTTATTAAAAAAACAAAAAGAAAAAATATATAAACAAGATTTAAAGCTTGATGGCATTAGGTCATACAACCT
Source organism: Sequoia sempervirens (assembly GCA_007258455.2). Classification (NCBI taxonomy): domain Eukaryota; kingdom Viridiplantae; phylum Streptophyta; class Pinopsida; order Cupressales; family Cupressaceae; genus Sequoia; species Sequoia sempervirens. The sequence goes on along the minus strand of VDFB02139965.1, from coordinate 19,170 downwards.
GTGGGGGCACTGGTCCCACTGACCATGATTACCACTTCCATTTGTTCTGAATCATTCTGGTGGCTATATTATTGGTTGGGTGGTATCCACGATGGCTACATTATCAGCCAAGTGGTATTCCTGATTGCTCATAGTCACGACCCTTCATTTACATGTTACTCTAAATCTTCAAAGATGCTGACGGATCTTCAAAACCTCAGTAAGTGCTTCAAAATTAGTAACAATAGGAAATTTCCCAATGACGACAATGAAAATGGCAGTCAACACACCATAAGGAATATTCCTTGCACACAAAGAATATTCCAGTAACTGATGCATATTTTGAACAAAATCTTCTCGGAACTAATGATTTTTTTTTTATAGACTTTTTTTTCGGCAGGCATGGGAATATTCTTGAATATTCACTGACGTCAGTCATACAACTGGCCCTCTTTTCCCCCTCCTAGCCTTCATTTTACCTAAAGTAGCTATTTTTTATGCATAACTTGGGCATATTGTATTGAAATCGAGCAAACAACATATTTTTGAAAAGATGGTTCCATTTACTTTTCAATAGTATAGGTCTAATTATCATATTTTTCTACTAGTTTCTATTATTCTTAGTCAAAGTTAGATCTTCACTTTTCACTTTTGAGCTCATGAATTTTTGTCTGTATCTTCGATTTTCATGATTCTAGTAGTGATGGAAAGGTATTTCAGATCTCTTCAGATCCATTCATGCACTTTTTTCCAAAATCTTTCCCAAGTACATTTTGAAACATAGAAAAATAGGGTGATAGGTCTAAAACATATGGTTTTATACTAAATTTGGAATGTTTCACCAAACTTGCTATAAATAGAAAGGGGAAAATGGGATGTAATGAACCTACCTAATTTCTATTTCATTAAGGAAATGAGATCCTCCAAGATAGGATTAACTTTCAGCCCTTAGGTGAGTCAATTCTATGGAAGATCTAGTAATTTCCTTTATGTGTGTGGGGACGGGGGGTAAAGTTCAAACTACACTTTTGGGAGATGAAAATAAAATAGCAAATGACCTCAAATTTGTAACCTAAGACCTGATTCATGTAGATGAAGCATAGATGTAACAAAAATAGTCGATTTTGTATTTTTTGGATGAGTGGAAGACACTTAAAACTTATCTCAAAAATCAATTGCTAAGTGTCTAGAAATGGTGAATGGGTCCCGAGACAGCTTTTTGAACTGAATTTTTGGGAGCCTTTGAAGACATATCTAAGATACAATTCCCTGCTGGTTTCACTCAAAAATGATGGAAAATAAATCCGAGATATGAGTTTTCATGATCTTGACAACTTTTCTTGCAACTTTGACAACTTTTGCAAATTTTGCAATTTTTCACTTTAGGGGTCTTTTCTCTTCAATTTTTAACCTAGGACTTGCAATACAAACACAAGAGGGATTTTTTTTTATTTTTGGTGAATGTGGGTTTTTCTTGGTCAAACCCTGTTTTGGTAATTAAACCTTGAATTGAAATAAAACATGAAAGGAATGATGAATTAAAAATGCAATGTTGTAACTCACCAAACCGTTGAATGAAACCCTTGGAAATCTGAAATATTTAGCTTGATCTTGAATTAAATTGCTTCAATGGATGTGGATCTTGATACTTGAATCTTGATTTGGATCTTGAAACCTACATCACAATGTTAACTCCAAAAACATGCATGATTGCAAAAGACTTTGACATGATGCTTGAGATCTTGAATGCTGCAACAAATGCTTGAGAAATTTTCTTTTGAACACCTTTGAAAATAATCTTAGCTCTTGTGAAATTTCTCTTGAAAATCTCTAGATGTTCAATTGATAAAATAACCTTGCTTTTATAGATGATTTTCTAATTTCCCAAAAATAAAATATTACAAGCTAACATTTGAATATGAATTTGGGATCATGAAAATACTGCCAAAAACATGTTTTAAAAATAGGTTTTTAGGCTTAGGGAAGACCCATTTTTCCATGGGTGAATGGGTTCCAGGTCCTGATTCTTGGAACACACATTGCTCAAGGTAAAGTGTTATGTGGTGGCATTAATTATTGTCAAGTTTCCCCTTCAGAAAATGTAATTTATTAGGCTTGTAGATGTAAAATAGGGCTTATTAAGGTATAATTAAGTCCAATTTAATTGAGGGGACCCAAAAAAAGTGTGAAAATGTAAAGGAGTACATTTTTCTACACTACACATTTTATTTAGTTTTTTATTTATTTCATATTTATGTCAATTACTTGGATGTCTTGGAACTTGGAAAGGCTTTGTTTGCATTAGATGACTTCATTTGATCTACTTATATGTATTGAGATTATTAGTCTCTGATTTTAATATTTAAAGAAGTATCGTGGGTTTTTTTGTTCATCCTTTTGTGGTCATCTTGTCTAAGGATAACTACAAGTCTTGGTGAAATGACATCTTGACAGATCTCAAGTGGATTGATCTTTTTCCTTGTCTTTATGGACTCATACCAACACTAGATACACTAGGAATTTATTCAGCATGGGGTATTATCAATGATCATGTTGTAGGAATTATTTGTTCTAGTGTTGATCTTGACATTGTGTTTGTTGTATCATACATTGATTGTCCCCACACACTTTGGACTCATCTTTGGGAGATGCATGAATACCCTCATATCTCCCCATACCTAAAGGATCCTACTATAGATTGTCTCATTCCTCTTGCTAATGCAGATTCCATACCCTTGACGATACTTTAGAGGAGCTTCATTATATCACAAGTCTTGCATGTTTTGATGGTTCAAAGACTTGTCTTCATGTTCCCATCTTCAAATTGAGACTTCATCATTATATTATGTTGTTCCTGATCAGTTTGGAATCACCACATCTTTGGCCCCTATTAATTCAATGTAGTAAGACATCCATCTTCTTTCAGACATAGCTACTTGGGATTCATATCTTACAGACATATCAACCTTATTTGTAGAGTCTCAGATTACATATTTGGAGGATTACTTTGAGGACATTCATCTCTTTGTTGACAACCACATTATCGTTGTTGGCCTACCATCATCATCTTTGGACCTTGTTCTACATCAATCTTAACTAGTTTCTGGATTGACATCATCTCTTTCTGACATGTGGGAACTTGAGCACTTTTTAGAGACACACATCATTTGGATTCAATTTCCTGGTTCACCCATCTTTTTGGATTGGCTTCTCCAATCACCAGTGGATTTGTTTATTCCTAAGGGGAGAAATATTGTTTGCAAACAACGGATCATATTTTGTCTTCAAGCATTCATCATTGGCACATGAGCTTCTTTTTTATGGGTGGATTCATATCCTCATTTTCTCTCTCCTATCAAGGAGAATCTATTGTACTTGTGTGATAGAAGCAGCCCTTGGGGGGTCACATTGAGTCTTTCTTCTATCCTTCTTTCAGTAGAGCAATTTTTTTTCTCTATTTGAGAGGAGTTTTTCCCATGTGGTTTTATCTTTCTCTTTAGTTATGAGAGATTCATTTATTTGTACATGGTTACATCATCAAGCCTTGTATCAGGGTTTTTAGCTTCTCCCTAAGTTGATCTTAAGGGAGGGTGTTGGAATAATTAGGACATCACTTGATAATTAATTAATTATTAAGTCCCTTATTCTTTTATTTACTAAAGATAAAGTTAGGAGTGTTTTTTATTAATTAGATTGAACTAAATATAGGTCAAGTTGTTTCATTGCATGAGATTAAGACACTTGTCACAATCTAATCAAATCCTTATCTAAGATTTCTTTTTTTATGCTTTTATAAGCATGCACCTTCATTGTAATCATTAATCCAATGTAATCCAAGTATTCATTATTCAATACAGAAGGCACATCAGATGCTCTTGTGAATCAATTTTTCTATCTTGGTTGCATAGCAAATCAGTTGCTTTAATCTCTCATTTGTGATAGGTGTTTTGGTCGCAGGTGATTACTGGGAACTATGGTGTTCATTATCAACTCCAACAAAATTAATGTCAAAAATTACATGACTTATAATTTTGATATTATGTAGCACACTCAACTTGATGTTAATACCCATAGTGTGTCTTAAGGCCATCCTTCCAAATCTAAGTGCCAATTTGACTCTTCTAAATCAACATGCTTATGTTTTTAACATTTCTTTGTGTGTTTATCATTTATGAGATTTTACCATCTCCATAACTTTCAAATTTTTACACCAATACATCTATAATTTCATAGACGCGTTCATGAATACATTGTCGTCCCATTGTGGGTATAAATTGCTCCATTTGGAAAAGTCTTTCCCTCTGTGAAACAATACTATTTTGTATGCATTTTTGGGTGTTTTATCTACGTACTGCTTATTCTACAACACTCTAACTTCGAACTCTTCACCTTTGTCAACAGTGAGAGACTTCTTTCTGGTATAGTTATTCCATTATCTTTCCATAATATTTTCTCTAGCTTGACATTGGTAGATATTGCTATGAACATATATTGGATTTAGCATATTTCTTGGAAGAGTTTATAATCATGTAAAGTCATTTTCATCACCCTCATTTCATTATTGTGTCTACACATCTTGGTACATTTTGAGCTTTCTTTTTTTTGACATTTTAAATAAATGTATTTTGTAGATTACAATCACATTGTTATTGTTTATTTTATTACTCATTAGAATAGCAACAATTTGTAGACTAGGTTATTGTTATTTGAAACTTTAGTATCTAGTCTAGATGCATTTAGATTAAGTGTACGTGTATAGACATAAATTTCCATACCCACATATTGCTCTTAGATCTAGATACATTTAGGCTAAATACACACACTCTCCAATCTTCCTCTTATCATCATGATTGCATATTGAAATTGAAAGACAAACAAGACCTTGATCACTCTTGGAAAGCTCCCAAGCAATAACACCATTCCCCTTTGTCTTAAAGACATAGGTTGCATGTGGGACTACTTTGCAAGATTCAAACATGTGACGGATTCGCTCTTCGATTATGATATCCATAACTCCTCTTTATGTTTTCAGTTATTTACTTTCAATTATTATCTTTTGAATATTTTAGTACATTCACTTCATGATATTATTTCTATTGTATAGGTATGGTTGACATATTTACATGTTGTTATACCTCGCTATTCTTATCTTCTTATTTTTCTTTACCTCTTCATATGTTAAATTTTAAATAATTGATAATACCATATCATTATTAATATAAATTTACAAAATTTATCATATTTTAATAATTTATTATCAATTCAATTATAAGTGTACATTAAATTTAATCTATTTTAATTTAAAGTAAACTTTAACTTCAATTTACAAGTGGATGGACTTCCCAACCTAGTGTTAGGAAGACTTTTTAAAACCCATGTCCATTGTTGCTTAACTAAAAAAATAGTGTTGTAATATTTTTATCATTTTTCAAAGAAAACTAATTCTATATTTAGAATAATTATATTGTAAAAGAGGCACATTTTATTTATTGGATAGATAAAATAGTAATATAGATGTGAATAAGGATTTATTTGAGAGAAATTTATTTCTTTATGTATAACTGGAATATTTGACATTTAGGTCTATCATATTATAGTTAAATGTTTAAATTCACCAATTCAATCTTTTATTATGAGTTTATAAGTTAAATCTAAAAAGAGGTGAAATTTACACTATTTACATTAAAATCACTTTTAATGTCCTACTCCCTATTTGTACTTATTTTCTATTGACTAGAGAGAAGTGAGAAGGGACCTGAGTAAATTCACTTTCAATTCATTTTCAACCCCATGAATCAAGTGATTCATAATTCTCATGTTGGGCCCAACTATTATCCCATATTGATTGTCACAAGTAAAGATTTCATTATCTGAAATTACTATGGTATTTCAAGGCTTTGGGATACGATCTCAAATTATTTGGGCCCTCACATTCACCTTATTTCTTTCCATGTATCATTTGGGGCATCAAATCATTTTCCTTGTGAAAGATCTCAATTAACTCATTATATTATATTGCACTAATATGGAAAATACCTTGATTTTTTAGGCAAACCAAAGATGGAGGTGAGGGTGTTAGGAGTTATTTTAATTTTCTTTCCTTGGATTGTAAAAATGGATCCATTGATAGTGTTGTAAATTGCATACCCTTGCAATTTCACCTATGTTTTATACTCACTTTAGTGTCCATTCCCTTAGTGTTTGTGTAGGCTCATTTCAACCCTTACAACAAGTGCTTAGGCCTTCTTTTTTAGGTTCAATTACTTATGTCAAATTTATGTTAACCCTACATTTTTCTTGTCTTTTTTCATTTTTTAGCGTAAATTATTTGGATACTATCACCTAGCATTAACATCCACATGTAGCGCTAGTGTCCTACAACAATTTATTGTTCAAAGGATCATAATTTTGAACATTTTTCCACTTGTCACATTTCCAGGTAAGTAGAAATAACTTAGAAAAATTCATAATGGCTTGGAAACCTCTTCCTTTTCCCTCATCTTCTCATTTTTAATAGAATCTTTCATTTTGGAAAATACCTTTCTCTTGGCTCTCTTGCACTCTCAAGCTCACTCACAGCTCTATACAACTTGTTACAACTTATCACATCACTCACACAACATTCTCTCACAATTCTCATGTTCTCTTTGGCTTCCTCAAGCCTTGCAAGTAAAATATTCATAATTTATATTATCATTACAAGCATTTATTGTGCCCCCTAGAACCTTGAGATTATCACATCCCTTATCAAATCATTTTATTTTATAGTTGTTCTTACTTCTGGACACACTTAGAATAATAACACACACTATCTATCTTTTTATCTATTTATCTTAGTTGTTGTGGAGGTGGCAACACCAAAGTAGGGATTTTGTTGAGGCAAACCCCCAAACAACCCCAAATAGTTTTCTCGTCTTGTTGTGTTTGTAGGTTAGGTGGATTATGGAATTAAAATCATGCATTTTGGGAGTTTTTTGTGTGACTAGTACAAGGAAACAAGGTGATGTGAGGAAATATGTGCAATAGGTCGATGTCTAAGGAAAAAACCTCCAAATTTAAACCATGGGTTTCTTAACCTCTATATTTTCCATTCCTATAGTTATTACATTTTATTTATTTTTCTATTAGTAGATATTTTCACTAGTTTGTTTCTCTTCAAGCATTTTAGCTAGTTAAATTAATTTGAGTGTATGTAGTGGAATTTACTTTCAAAGGAACCTAGCTTTCCTTTTTTCACTATCAAATTTCCTGCATTACATTTTGGTGAACCCACTTCTCACACTTAAAACATTCTTAGAAACTTCAATATATTAAAAAAAATGGCATAACAAACAAAAATATTATTTTCTATTTTTCTTTTAGGCACTTCCCTAAACCCCATTCCACGTCATCAAAATAGAAATAATATGACGACCTTCAACTAAATTGTCTATGCATTATGTCTACCTCCTACAATGATTCAACAACTAGGCCTTCATAGTCGTGATTCAAAGATTGGACATCTAACCTGAATAGCTATTTCAATCATCATGAAGGTGCATTTAACTTGTCAACCCAGGGACATGAACTTGAAATGGGTCAGCATAGTATGTGCACTAGGAACCCAAAGTAACAATTTCCATTTTACAGCTAAAAAAGACACAATGTTGAAAGTAAATTGCTTAGAAAGGAATAACATGAATGCTAACCATCAATCAACAATTACACCAAGCTGAAATGCATGACATAAATAAAAATCTGAGCAACAAACAGGGCACTACTTTTCTTGCTTTGGTTGTAGGTACAGTCATAGAATGGAATTCAAGTGGTTGTAGGAACAGTCGGTGCTAGATTTTTAACTAATTACTAAACAACAAATAATACTAAACTAATACTAAACTAAAGGACAAATTACTCACCAAGTGGGCCCCCCTGGATAAGTATCCTCTAAAACTAAGGAGAACTCAAATGCTCGAGCTCAGAACTTTATTTTATTCACCGTAAATCATGAGTACAAAAGAGCAATATTTTTGTATTACTGAAAACTCAAGAATGCAAGTATAATATAAAATCATGCAACCTTCAGAGAAGGAGCATCAAATATTTATTTATACTATCAACTAAACAAGGCATTCAACTCCATAAACTGGGAGGACTCCATTTTGGGAAAACAAAGAAAGTGGGGTGGCAGTTATGCATGCATGGAATCCGGTCAGACATGCATGCCCAACTGAAGATTTAGTGTTGCAATAACGCGCACATTTTCTCAACATAAATAATGACAACTACAAGGCAGTTATGTTTGGTTTACATGAGGAATCTCCTATCGTCGACCTCCTTTGACCTTTGAACGATTCCCTTGTTGGACGTTATGGTGCATGCCCAGCTGGCGGTGCCTTCCTCAATTTAGCATCATCAAATTAAATCTGCATGGAAATGTTAGTACGCACAATAATTGCATATTTGTAACCACCTTAAGGAACATTCATTAACCACATGCAAAATTAATATAGACAGCCCATTCAACATGTCATTATCATTAAAGGTTTGCAGAAATAAGATTAAGCCTAATGTTTATAGTTTGAGGAAAATATCATAAAAGTATCAACACTTAATGTCAAATTCCATGATAACTTCAGTAACTAGATCACAAATTCTACCCAAAAATGAGACCATAAACTAGACTCATCACTCCCCCCAACCTAAGGTCTTGTTGGTCCTCCAGCAGGGGAAAGGTTGTTCTTTTGCTTGGTCAATGCTCTGAATTTTGCAATTGACAACTGTCCCACATCAAAGTGTGTTGTACGTGAATCAGGATCCAATAGAATCCTCCCAATCTATCCAATCTGCTTCATCTTTGTTTCTTTGTAGCAATATCATATTGGTAGAACCTAAACTTTGGTACAGGCCACATTAGGATGGGTGGATGAAAAGTTAGGGGAATCCAAAATCGCCCCTTTGTCCTTCCAATGTGAATATATATGTCAATCCTTTTAAGAGTTGTTGCATAGTTCTGGATGGAATGAGATTCAGCCTACTTGAGATCATCAGTTAAGTTGTTTCATCTTTGTGAGAGGTATCTCTTCATGGTTTCCTCTTTTTTTTTTTCCTTTGCCTCATATTCACTATAAATTGCTTCTATCCAAGGCATAATCCTATTACCATAGCTAGGTCTGAAAAGCATTTTGTGTCATTCCCTGAAAATATCCCCTGGATTCCTTGATTCAACCCTAATGGGCAGAGGGATGTTAGACTCCAATTGGTTATAAGCCCCATATTGTTGTCCCCAACTAATCTCATTTTGCACCCAAGACATAAATTCCCTTAATTGGACATCCCCAACATACAACAACAGATTCCAATCATGGTCTTGAGTTACAACATAATTATGCAAATAAAACTCACACATCAAATTCTTCATTTCAGGTGAAGCAATTCGATAAGCATTGAAAATTTCAATAGGGATCTCAATAGAAGGGTTCAAACCTGAGACAATTCTTGTCAATCTAAAAGTGAGATATTTCTCCTTCAAATGCAGAGCATAGACCCTTGGAGGGGTCCTACATTCCAAAATATGTGGTACCAAGGCTGCCATATCATCCACCTTCTTCTTTAAGGTGGCAATTTTTGCATCTTTATCTTCAATTCCTCATCTCTCTTTTGAATTTCCCTCTTCAATCTGCATTTTTCCTCCTTCCATTCATCTTCTCTTCTTTGCATCTTTTTCTATAAATGCATAGAAACCTTGTGCATTGAAAAATTAGGGGGCTATGTATTCCTACCAACATCTTTTTTGGCACTAATGCTAACTGCAAGGATTCAGGTTGTCCCATCAATTCTAGTTGTAGGGGTACTGATTGTTCTCCCTATTCGGGTTGTTGCTGCAGGGACTCCTCCTATTTTGGTTTTTCCTGTAGGACCTCTTGCTGCAGGAAGTCCTGATTTTCCTCGTACTCCTAATTTTTGACTTGTTCTGCAATATTGGCAAGATCAACCAATGTTATATTTGTTGTTTCCTTAAATATATCCTCTTCCTCAACATTCTCCTACCCCATTGGAGCTTCTATGTCCCCTTGTGATATTTCTCTAGACTTAGGGCTTTCCTGCGGAGGCATACCAAAGGCTGGCCTGACTGGTCTTGCTTTCATAGGAGGGCTCTCATGTTTTTCTTTGGCTACAGGATGAATAGTGTCAGCCTTTCTCTTCTTAGAGCTGGGCACCTCTTTTTCTATTGGCTACCTTTTGGCCTTTCCTTTTCTCATTTCTACTTCCCTCTTCAATGCCCTAGTTTTCATTAGAATTCCAAGTGGAACATCATCAGCAGAGTCTAGGGAAGAACTTTTTTTTTCTGATTGCTTTGTCCCAGAAGAGTTAATTTCTATAGTTTCTTCTGTTGCAGGAGGGCTTACACTCAGGCCTGCGCTAGAGGTGGAAGCACCAAGAGTGGCTTCAACCATGCTCAATATCCTACTAGACCTAGGGGGTTGAGGTAAAATCCTAGGTTGCAAGTGCTTAGGTCTAATTTGATGATTTTTTATGAATTCTTTCCATGTCATTCCAGATACATCATGCAGAGACTTCTCAACTAGCAATTTAATCAGACAATGGTGGGAAATAGAATTGTCCCTACCTTTTTGGGTCTCAGCTACCATGATTGAGAGAAGGTTGTATAACACATTCAGCACATTCATCCTCATTTCGTGCCTCATATGATTCAAAAGCTTAAAGTGCACGGAATGAAAATTTTACAAGTGACCTTCAAAAGTGATGTATTTTATGACATAAATAGCTATCTACTCCCATGGCTTGGGTAGAGACATTCTCTTCGCACCTTGTTTATCTATGCTCAATGGAGGGTCATTTGGCTCTGTAAATTTGGCCCTAGCTGATCTGGCATCTCTAGAAGCAGGGTAATTTTCACCATCAATAGGTAACCCTGTAACTTCTACAATTCTTTCTTCAGTTGCTATGACCTCCAGCCCTTTTACCATGGCCTTGCCTTCAAACAATTTCTAGGCGAACTCTAGTGCAATGTCTTCATTGAAATCATTCAACTTCAGGAAGTAGTCAATCCACCAGTAATTTTTGAATTTGGCCAGGTAGGGTGCATCCTGCAGTAATACATCATGCACCATGGGTTCATTCTAAATTAACCCACCTCCCATTGTCCGCAATCAAACAAACACTCTATGGTTTTCTTCCTGCACTTCCATCTAAAAATAAAATTCACCATCCTACAATACTTGCTAACTTTCCAATGCCAATGTCGACTGAATTTTCCCTTTTCTAACTTGTCTTTTGTTTACAATGCAACTTGAGATATGACAAGGTCAATAATGGAAAGGAAGGAGTAATAAAGGAAAGCTATAATGAAGAGAAATAGCAGTAGCAGTTGGTGTCACTTCACACATGTAAGTCGTCCTCTCACTCATATTTCAAATTGGCTCAATTTAAATTTTTTTGACGTAGACCAACATGGACTGACAAGTGGTAAAAATATTCACATCTTTTTCCTTCCCCCCCAACCTAAATTTGGGCATGCATCCACACATACAGAATGATGATTTGGCAGGGTAGGGAATATTGGCATGCTATGGTGAATGTCCATACTAACGTACAACAATTAAATGAATGCACTTGAAGATAATTAAGATATAGAAATTAATGTGCACATACCTGAATGTGTGGAGGATTTTTTGCAAAGATCGTGGAGAAAGTATCGTTCGCCTTTTTAGGAAATAAGTTGAGCAATTAATGAGGATGAGGTGGAATGAGGTGGAGTGAAGTAATGGAAGAAAGAGAGGTGGAAATGGATAGGTGGATGGACAGATGGGTGAAGAAATGGACTCCCACGAAAGTGGAAATATTTATTATGACAAGTGCATACCTTAATTAGCTAGAAGGAGGGACATTAGGTCCACTTCCTTTGGTTGCAAGAAGCTCGGATGTTGCATGCTGAGTGAATTGTTGCATGAAATCCTCCTTGGAAGTTGGCTTGTGATACAGTTTGAGGCGATGACCATTTACAAGCAACTTAAATCTAACTGGGTCAATAGTAATGAGTTGTACAACACCATTAGAGAATACTTTAGCAACCTCATATGGTCCTAGCCACCTTGTCTGTAATTTTCCTGCATTGTCCTAATATATTGAATCATAGAGTAGGGCCCAATCTCCTTGTTGGAATCTCTTGTCCTTGATGAATTTGTCATGCCACTTGATTCTCTAATTCTACACTACCTTTGTGTGATGCAAGGCCACTCTTCTCATCTCATCCAAAGCATTTAGCTACATGATTCTTTCTCTCTGTGCCTCAGAGATATCCATCCCAAAATCTACTACAATCCTAAGAGTCTTGTGTTCAAATTCAATGGACATCATAGTTGTCTTTCCATGCAGCAACTCAAATGGAGTGAAGCCTATAGTTGTTTTCCAGGTAGTTCTGTAGGCCCAAACAGCTTCTGGTAATCTGTTTACCCAATCCTTTATGTGGATAGCTACTGTCTTGGTTAGAATAGCTTCAATTTCTCTGTTGGTCACCTCAACTTGGCCATTAGCCTGGGGGTGATAAGAAGTATACTTTTTGTGCCTTATGTTGTACTCATTGACTAGTATTGCAACAAGGGTTGATGTAAATTGAGCCTCTTGATCAGTCATTATCTCTCTTGGAACTCCATATCTTGTGAAAATCTCCTCATAAATAAATTATGCAACCTTGTTATCTCTTGCATGCTTCATAGCCTTAACCTCTACCCACTTTGTTACATAATCAGTGCATACTAAGATATAAGACTTACAATTTGATGGAGGGTCAATGGGTCCTACAAAATTCAATCCCCACTTGTCAAAGGGAGTGATTACTACTTGGGGATAAAGTGGCATCTCATCATATTTGGTTGGCCTGCCCATTCTTTGACATCTGTCACATTTTCTTGTATACCTTCCTACATCCTTGTGGAGTGTTGGTCAGTAATATCCCATGTTCAAAATATTCATTGTTGTCCTTTTGGCTACAAAATGTCCTCCACATGGTTTGTTGTGGCATGCATGCAAAATGTCATGTGTCTCATCTTCTCTCACACATCTCCTCATGACATGGTCTGGTCTAGTATAAAACAAACATCCAGCAATCCAAGAGAAAGGAAACTATTTTTCAATGAGTGCCCTTCTCTGTTTTGGGGAGAAGTGAGGTGGAACTCTACCTGTGACCAAATAGTTAGCTATGTCAGCATACCAGGGTGTTTGTGCACTAATGGAGAATAGATGCTCATCAAGAAAAGAGTCATCTATGGCCTGATTATCTTCTGATGTAGTTAGCTTTGAAAGAAAATCTGCAACAACATTGACCTTCCCTGACTTATTCACAATGGTTATGTAGACATCCAAATTTGGACATTTAATTTATCCAAATTTATCACTTTTCATCTAAACACCCTCTTATCTGAGTTAATTAAGTAATATTACTATTATTTAATTAATATCCTTAATTTTGCCAAATCCCTAAGGTATTTAATTAATAATTAAATACCTTACCCTCCTTAATCCTCTTTTCATCAAATGAATTAAATTCCTCACATGTCATTTTCATCTAATCCTAATCCATCTCCTAATCTCTTTATTAAGGATGTGCACATGCCTAATCCTTGATTAGGATGTGTCACATCCTCCAACTTTTGCAAGTTGGCTTCTAATCCTCATTAACCCCTAATTATCCTCTAATTACTAATTAGTTAAACCTAATTAGTACCTTGGTCAACTCTCCCCATCCCCCAAGGAATTTTTAATTCCTTTTTATTCACCCTAGGTTCCCCTCTTCCCCATGTGAATTTTTAATTCACATTTTATTCCTCCTAGAATCCTCTTTTCCCATGCATCTTCTAGAACCTTTGACTTGTCACATCAAGTCACATATGACAAAATCCCACCTTTTTGGAGACCCTCTCTTATCCACCAGATTCTCCCAAGCATGTGAATTTTTAATTCACATTTATTCCTCCAAGGAATCTTCTCATCTCCCAATGTACTTGGAAGGTATTTGTCCTTCTTCCACATCATGTACCTCCCTTCTACATCATCTACACATCATCTCACCCTTAGCCCTCTCACATTCCACATGTCAAAATGTGAGGGCTTGTGAGTCCTCAACTCACCTTAGCCCTTCATCTTGACTTTGTTGGATAAATCCCAACCATTGAGTTCTCTAGAGAATTCAAGTTTCTCTATAAATACCCCATCCTCTAAGGTATTTGAGGACTTGGCCATTTTGCAACTAAATGTTGCCATTTTGTGCACTCATCTAGCCATCAATATTCATCCATTTGCATCTAAATTCAAGCATATAGTCAAGACTTGCATTTAGCCATATCAAGAGCCATCAAGGAGCATACAAACCAAATCAAAATCAAGGCCCAACCAAGGAGTTTCAGCTGCAAAAGGGAGGTATATCTATTTAGCATCATTTTACACTTGTCCTCTTTGCACTTACAAATTTCTTAGGCTAATCTTGAGGTGTTTCTTCATGTTTCTCCATTACATTTTAATTGCTTAGAAAGGGTTAGACATTTTGATATCATATTTCTGGCATGCTAGGTGGGACCCACAAGCGGATCCCTTAATTTCACATTTGTTGTTGTTGAGTTGTTAGCAGGAATACATCGCAAAAGGGCGACTACGCCCTCCTGGTGACGGAAAAGGATGACTGCGCTCTTGATTTTCTGCAGAAGGGCGACTACGCCCTCTCATTTTCTGTAGAAGGGCGACTGCGCCCTCTCATTTTCTATAGAAGGGCGACTATGCCCCTTGGTTAAATTTTTTGTACTAACACTTTTCTGCAGAAGTGCAATTGTGCCCTCCTGTTCACTGCAAAAGTGCAATTGTGCCCTCCTATTCACCGCAGAAGTGCAATTGTGCCCTCCTGTTCACTGCAAAAGTGCAATTGTGCCCTCCTGTTCACTACAGAATTGCAATTGCGCCCTCCTGTTCATTGCAGAAGTGTAATTGTGCCCTCCTGATTTTCTGCAAAAGGGTGACTATGCCCTCTCATTTTCTGCAGAAGGGTGACTATGCTCCTTGGTTAAATTTTTTGTACTAACACTTTTCTGCAGAAGTGCAATTGTGCCCTCCTATTCACTACAGAAGTGCAATTGCACCCTCCTGTTCACTACAGAAGTGTAATTGCGCCCTCCTGTTCACTGTAGAAGTGCAATTGTGCCCTCCTGTTCACTGCAAAAGTGCAATTGCGCCCTCCTATTCACTACAAAAGTGTAATTGCACCCTCCTGTACACTGCAAAAGTGCAGTTGCACCCTCTTGTCATCACAAAAGCAACACATTTTGGAAGGTAAAACTGTCATTTTAGCTTCATTTTTTTCTATTTTCAAATATTAACCCCCTAACACTATTTCTTGCAAGGATATTAGTGTTTTTGCTAACTTTTTGCAGCATATTCTCATGAAATTGATGAAGAAAGCAAGATAAAACAACTAACATTTGCTTACAGGGCTATCCATTTGCTCAAATTTTTTTAAAGCTATCCTTGTTGTTTTCATTAATATGAGAATATAGTTTAATTAGGGGAAGTAATATTCATTGCTTGCTGTGTTTATTTTTTTGTGTTACCTAAAGGGGGCATTAGTTTTTTTCGCTTTCCCCTTGCACTTCGTGTGAGCCTGGGGAGTAGTTGGAAATGATTAGTGCTTTCTTTCTAGTGGGACCTGCTTGGAGATTTCATCACCCCAAGGGACGATTCCAACCGCACGTATCGGTAGGGTATACAAAGGGGGGAGAGCGAAAGCTGTACCCCAATCCAGTCGCATCGTAATTGGCAGAGTGTCGAAGCTAGGGTGATACCTAGATAGACATGAAGAGTTGGTCCGAGCCCTTCAGTATCTCGTTGGGGTTCCCGACTCACACTTGTGACGGGCTGGTGTTCACGGTTGTGCCTCACATACTGAGAGTATATCGAAGACTCCCTAGGCACCTTATGCATCCTAGATTAAAACCTCTTTAACCATACCCTTAACACTAATCATAGGATTGTATTTTCTTGAAAGTGTTTTTTTGTGAGAAACTAATAAATTGGCCTTACTATTGTCATTTTAAAGTCCTTTCCATAGTCATTTTCATCAAACCAAGTCTCTAATTTACCATAGAAAGGCAACTGCACCCCTATTTTTCCACAAAAGGGCGACTGTGCCCCTATTTTTTTGCAGAAGGGCAACTGCACCCCTGATTTTTCCCAGAAGGGTGACTACGCCCCCTGATTTACTGCAGAAGGGCGATTGCACCCTCTGATTTACTGTAGAGGGGCGAATTTTCCCTCTTAAACAGCCAAAATTGCCCCATTTGGATCTGTTTAGCCTCTAAATCATCGTCTAATCATTCCAAACCTTTGTATCATCATCCCAAGCCTCTGTTTTGTCATTCTAAACCTCTGAAAACCTCCATTTGATCATTTTAAACCCCCATTTTTACCATTCCAAACCTTCATCTAACCAAGTAGTCTTTCATCCCTTTCAAATCTTTCGCTCACTCATTTTGAGTACTCTTTCATCCATTCCATGCATCCATCTCCTCATTGTAAGAGTTTTTTTTATCCTTTCTAATCAATCATTTACTCGTGTCGAGCTTTCAATCATTCATCCATTCCAAACGATCATTTACCGACTTTGAGTGCTTGATTCATTTTCCCAATCCAATCATCTATTTCCTCAATTTGATCATCTAACACCCCATTCCAATCACCTGTCTCTTATAGCTTGTTTACCCAATTAAAGAGTCCACAAAGAAAAAGGGTGAATCTACCCCTCTGAGAGGGCATAGTCACCCCAGAATCCCTGAAAGAGGGCATAGTCACCCCAAAACCCTAAAAAGGGCGAATCTGCCCCTCTGAGAGAGCATAGTCACCCCAAAACCCTGAAAAGGGCGAATCTGCCCCTCTGAGAGGGCATAGTCGCCCCAAAATCCCTGAAAAAGGGCATGGTCACCCCAAAAACCCTGAAAAGGGAGAATCTGCCCCTCTAAGAGGGCATAGTCACCCCAAAACCCTAAAAAGGGTGAATTTTCCCCTCTAAGAGGGCATAGTCGCCCCAAAACCCTAAAAAGGGTGAATCTGCCCCTCTGAGAGGGCATAGTCACCCCAGAATCCCTAAAAGAGGGTATAGTCACCCCAAACCCCCTAAAAAGGGTGAATCTACCCCTCTGAGGGGGCATAGTTGCCCCAAAATCCATGAAAGAGGGCATAGTCACCCCAAAAACCCTGAAAAGGGAAAATCTGCCCCTCTGAGAGGGCTCAGTTGCCTCTCTATGAGGGCATAGTCGCCCCTCTGCAAAAAAAATTGGCAAAAAAACATAGCTAGTTCCCAAATCCGACTGGTGAAACCAATCCCATCATATCTTTCAATCCAATCCTAATTCCGAGCACTTGTTCACTCATTCATTTCAAATCTTCTTCCCCTTCGTTCAGTCATTCTGAGCAACCATTTGCCCATCATCAACACTTTTCTGAAAATCATCATTTCATAACCAACATCACATAATTGCCACTTAGAACATCATTAGAGTCCATATCTAGCATCAAATCATCCATCCCAATCACCTAGACTTCATTTTGAGAATTTTAATTTTTGTGTTGAAACTTCTGAAGGCCATAACTTTTGACTCGGGTGTCCGTTTGAGCTGAAATTTTATGAGTGGTTGTGTTATGAGATAGCATGTGGATTCCTAACAATGCAGAAGTCCATCAGACTCCATTTTGCCACATTTTTGGGGCCTCAAACTTTCATCTTGACCCTTTTTTTCAATTTGGTTTTTTTTCAGCATTCTGAAAAATCCTTTTTGTCAATAACTCGAAATGCATGTCTCAAATTGGGGATGTTAGTTGGAAATTCATCCTATCTTTGTTTTGGGTATTTTTTGGGAAAATTTTGAACTCTCAAAAGTACGTTCATGAGGTTTCCTAAAATGGAAAAAATTGATATTTTTGAAAATTGCCAAATTTGGAAAAATCTGATTGTCAGCTCCTTACGTTCTTTAAACCCTAGAACTTGGTGTAGAATCAATCCCATCACATCCTCCCATCATTCTAGGCTTCAATTCAATCCTAATCTGAGCTTTAATCTAATCCCAATCTAAGCTTAATTGAAACCCTAATCTAAGGTTTAGTCATTTCAACCTTTCATCCATTCTAAACAGTTGTTTCCCCTTTTCAATCATCTGTTTCCCCGTTCTGAGTAAACACTCATATATTTTGAACCTTCATCTATCATCTCAAACTCTTGTTCTATCGTTCTGATCATTCATTCACTTGTTTCGAGTAAACATTCATCCATTTCACACCTCCTTTCATCATTCTAAACTCTCGTGTTATCATTCTGATCATCCATTTATTCGTTCTGAGTAAACATTCATCTGTTTCACACATCCTTCAATCATTTTGAACTCTCGTTCAACAATCTCGATCAATCATTTACTCATTCCGAGTAATCTTCCATCTATTCCAAACCTTCATCTTCTCGTTCTGAGAATCATTTGTCCATTGTGAGCAGTCGTTTACTCATTCTGAGTAGTCATTCATTTGTTCTGATCAATCATTTACTCATCTTGAGTATTCATTATCCACATCTCCAATCAAATCATCGTTTTCCCCATCTAGATCCCCTAAACTTCATCTCGAGTTATTATCCAAATTAACCTAAGTGTTTGATCTGATCATCCTCATCAACATTTGCTTAGGATTGTCATCCATCCTAAGTTAATCATCATCGTTGGCCCAATCAATTCACCTTCAATCTCAAGGTGGATTCAGTGCTACAATCAGCATCCTAAGTCACCTAGGATAATCTTCGAACGGGGTTTTTCAATCCCTCTCATCATCCTATCCGACCCATCAGTTGATCTTATCAATCATCAATCAACCTTATCCAATCCAATCCAATCCAATCCAACCACATCACCTTTGACCCAATCAATCTACTTCTATCTTGAAGTAGATTCAGTGTCAGTCATCAAAATCAATCCCATCACATCATCCAATCATCCTAATCTGAGCTTTAGTCCAATCCTAATCTGAGCTTGACCTAAATCTCAATTTGAGCTTTAATCCATTCCCATCCAAAATATTTTATCCATCCTCTTTATCCTTTCACCATCATGAATCCTTATCCTCCATCAATAGTGGTCAAGGGAAACCCTAATTACATCGACAATGATAACG
>VDFB02139964.1:0-12828 GCA_007258455.2 Sequoia sempervirens | reverse complement strand
ATAAATGAGGCTTGTGGATGCAAAATAGAGCCAATTAAAGAATAAGAAATCCCAATTATTAATGATAAGTCTAGATGAATGTGAAAGTATGTTATAACACTTTACAACACTCCAAATAAGGAAAGGATAAATTTGATTATGATTAAAATTATGTTTAAATTATGCTTAATGAATTGAAGTTCTACCTTGTCCAAATGTCAATGCATGTTTGGAGAATTCCCTCACTATCCAAAACCATTCTATCTTTAGCATTAAGATTTGGCAACTTTGTCTATGCGACAAATATTTTTTCTATAACATTATTCAATCATGAAACATAGAAATATATATGCACCTTTTTTGACATAGGTAGCTTCAATTATATTTTACATTTCTATCCCTTCTTTTTTTTTTGATAAAAGTGGCTAAGCCTATAGTACCCCTCCTCATTGTCCTTTAAGGCCATATGAGTAAGTAAGTTGTGCATTTGTGACTTAAGTAGATTCACGCCTTTGTCATCTGTATTGTTTTGAATTTCAAGGTTCTGTGAATAGCAACATTAGTTTAATTAAAGTATTAAATTAAATTATTAAATTTGTTTGAAGGGGTAATGATCCAATAGATTATATTATTTCTTTATTAAAGACGAAATCGTAAATTACAATTATAAATAATGAGTATTTTAAATTTAATATGGATTAATAATCCATTTATTATTAAAGTTTATTTATAAATTTAAGATATTTCATGAATATGTAAATAAAAATATAAAATTACAATTATAAATAATGTTTATTTTGAAATTTAATATAATGGATTAATCATCCATTTAAAATACAGTTTATTTATAAATTTTGAATTATTTCCAGATAAAGAGGTGAATGAAAGGTAAACAAAAGATAATTATGTTTATTTTTTATTTTTTATGTAAGAATAAATATATAAACATATACATAAAATTGATATTATAATGAATAAACTTATTTAAACAGCTAAAGATTTATACCTGTCCTTGCTTGTGCCCTCCACCTGGCTTTAAGTCTTCCTTCCAAATCCACATGTCTTGTCCTTGCTTCCACACCTTGCTTTGCAGGGGCATTGTAATTATATGAGCATGGAACACCTGTTCACGATGGAAACACCCTTATCTTCAGATGGTAAGAAGAATGGTGGTGAAAGTTTAATCCTTGTTACTTGCATATAATTAAATCTAGTTAGGGTTTATCCTTCAAATAATTCCTTCCAGGTGATGGAATCTCTTGAAATATTTATTTAAACAGTTATTTTGCTCCATCTATGGTTTTGCATTTGTCTAATGTCTGTCTGTGCAGTTGTGAATATAATTCATATCATAATTTCCCTTCTGTTAGGCAGTGAAGGATGTCGATACCTTGTTCCCAAGCCCCGTTTGGAACTAGAAAAAGGGAAAGCTGGGACAGGTTGTCAAATTTGGCTTTAAACTTACTATATACCTTGTTGGCTTCACAACAATCACTTTTGTGCATATTCTCTAATGTTGTATGTTTCGGTGAATACCCATACCTTGTTCGATAGTATCCATTGTGGCCTAGGAAGATAGGACGTGGGTAAAAGTCTTGGAATTTGACCTTATGCCTACCAATTGCTTTTGTTTCGAACTTCTTAAGCTCCTTCAATGATCTCAGCTTGTGCATATCTTAAATTATTGCATACCATGAGAACGAATTCCTTTGATGCATTATGTCAAACAATATACGCGCCTTGCCTATGCTTTCACATTCGGCATACAATTTTATGAAGACAATTGCAACTGCAGCCTCTAACAAAATTCCTCCACCATTTTTATGCTTTGACAGATGCTCATACCTTGTTTCTTAGCTCCCCTATTGGCGCGGTAGGGAGGATACTAGCTAAGGTTGTGTGAACGGGTTTTACACCCGCTAATTGCATTTGCTTGAAAGTTTCTTAAGCCGTTGCAACAAATCCATACTGCGCATGTCTTTCTATCACCGCATTCCATGAGATTCACATTCCTTTGAGCTATTCTGTCAAATGGTCACTTTCCTTGTATATGTTGTGGACATGAAGGTCAACCATGCATTTCTAGTGATCAACTATATATGTAATGCAATAAGGGTGTGAATGTGTGAAGTATGTGCAGCCCTCATCCACTAAACCTGTAGGATTGCGTACACCCAGAACACAAGCAAAGTTTCCAATGTTAGGATAGATTTCAGAGTGCTTCATTAATTCAAAGTTTTTGAGAGCTGCCTTGCAAAATCTATTTGGGCACATTCTTCAGCCCATCACATCTGCAACAACACTTGAAAATAGAATGTTGTAGAGGGATAAATAATCTCTTTGATTTCATTGTCAACCAGTCTCAGCCGTCGCACTTGAGCATAATAGAAAATTTGAAAGGTTTAAATAACCTTCCTGATTCCTTTCACTGCCTGTCTCAGCCACAGTGCTTGAACAAAATAGGAAGTTTAAAAGTTTAAATGACCTCCTTGATTCTGTTGACAATCTATCGCAAATGCAACACTCAAACATAGAAGAGTGTAAAAGTTTAAATAGCACCCCTAATTCTCTGTGCATATCCTGCAATCCTCGCATTCACATGAGCTCACATTTCCTTGAGGCACTCTGTCAAAAAATTCACATGCCTTGCTATGCCTTCACAGTTTTTGCATACATTTCTACCAGATCTTTTCCAAACGTAACATTTGACAGAAATCCACCCTCTATTATCTTCAATGGATGTACATACCCTGCTCCAAAGCTCTCATATTATTTCAGGTAGCAGAGGGGGCGTTGGATAATGTTTGTGGAATTTGGCTTTATGCCTGCCAATTTCATTTCCTTGAGTGGTGCTAAAGCCCTCTTAACAACCCAAATTGTGCAATCTGTAATTATTGTAGTGCATGAGACAACATTTATTTGAGGAATTTTGTCAAGCAGTTCACGTGCATAGTGTATTCCATATTTTGTATGCATACCTACCAACGAAATTGCAACTACAATAGCTGTGAAAATTTCTTCAACCATTAATTACGACATGCATTTGATTGTTCCATCTGAAAAGGCTTAGTGATAATATTAAAATGGTTGTCATGGAATTCATAACATTAGAAACTTTCAATAGTCATAACACTATAAAACAGAAAACATGGAAAGTAAAAATAAACACAAATGGTCGATAAGGAATAAAGTAGAGTTTCTCATGAGAGAGAAGATCACATTACTTTAAAACAAGAATATATATTAAAAGATAAAAGATTCCTCAAGGTTTTAAAGAATAATTTTGGTATGATATAACAAATTGATTTATGATTTCCATGTAACTAGTTTTAGTTAATTTTAATTCTTTTAAATTATATAAACATATTTATATAAGAATAAAGTGAATAAAATAGTTTTTTTTTTTAAGTATATCAAAATAAGGGGAAATAAATAAATAAAAATAATAGCATCACTAACTATTTGTATAAGTCAATGTTAGTATCATTGTGGTTAGATTTAATCATGAATGTCTAAATTTAATTCTTGTAGATTAATCTTAAAATTAATAATAATATTGATATATTGTTTTTAATCTTGTATGAATATTAATGTAATACCTCTAGGAAATATTAATAATAGATAAGTAGGAGGTATTTTTGTTATATATAGCAATGTCTCAACATTAATAATAATCAATCAAGATTGAATAATAATGTATTCCACAACTATAATAGCATCAATGCCAATAAAGATGTGTAACGATTAAATACTAATGTTAATAATAACACAACGGTGAGGTGTAAATAAGTGTTGTGAACGTTGGACAAGTGCTCTTAAAATTAGATTTAATTACAAGTGCTTTTAAAATTTAGATTAATTATTGATATAGTTAATAATGTATTATTAAAATAGGTTACTTGATTTATTGATTTAAGGTGGATAGTATGTGAATTGGTTTTAGGATGGTGAAGGATTTTTGTTAAGAAGAAAGATAGAATGTTTTAATAGAGAATTGTATTAAATAGAAGATATATGTCAGGATAAGCAACTTTTGACTGAAAATTTTAAGGTTCGTATATTTATCTAAGTGGTTCGACTTGTTTTCATGTTGGGATATTCTAGTGTCTTCAATTGTTAAATTTATTCGTATCAATACATGAGTTGTGAAGGTTTTTCCATAGTTATGGTGTATTGTTTGGATAAATAAGGAATTTTAGTAAATATGAAAATAATGTCACCGTTGGATGTATTGCTTGTTGATGCTTATTGGTTTTGTTTAAGTGGTTTATTAGTCATATTACTAGCTTGTTAGGGCATCGTGTGTGGAGAAAATTGAGGTCTCCCTTGGATGTCCTATTGGCTGAATTTCTTGTGGTTGATTTTGTATTGAGTTGATTATGTAAGATTTGCTTGAACTAAAAACCTTGTTGTTGATTAGGCATTGTTTCAATGTTTAGAAATTTATGTTGGATTTTAGTTATTATGGTGGATCCTGATTTATATTTGATTATGATTATTGCCTTTTATGGAAGGAGCCCGTTTGTGCCCAAAAGGTTATTGAGAAGATTTTGATCTTTGTGATTAATTCTGTAATGAGTTGATTTTGTTAGCTTTGAGTGAGCTTGAAGATCTCATCATGTTGTTGCCACACTTACTCTACCCTCGTCATTGTGTGATTGTGGATTTCATATAGTCATTTTGTGGGCCCTAATGTGAGTCTTTCTCTTGTGCTAATTTTGGAAATAAGAAGACTTTATATGATGACTTTTGGTAGTCCTATTTTGAGATGGTTGGGAACCCAAGAGTTTGAATTACCCTTTTGTGGTAGTTTGTGGATTTTTGATATTTTAGGCTTCTAGAGGTAATGGAGAAACTTGATTTATGTTGATTTTTCCATGGTTGGACCTTTGCGATTCATTGATCTTATTTTTGATTTTGAGCTTTGTGGGTGATACCTCCTTTGTTCTTGTTTCAGTGATATGGAATGGGTTTGCAAGATGGTTCTTGCCTCGCATGTTATGAGTTATGCACACTTTGATTTTTATGTGAGCTGAGGTACACCCCTTGCTTGTATTTAGTTTTGGTGTCATAGGGAGAGTGTCTTTTCATGGGGCCGACACACAAAGGGGTTGTTTGGATAACCCATGGAAGAGTTTCTTAATCGAGTGATAATGTAATTAATTAACTAGCAGGTTGGGTAGATAATCACTAAACAAGATTAATTATGAGCCTCATCCATATCATTAGTGCTTTCACAGGCTAAGGATGGGATGAGAAGACCTGGTTGGTAAGATCACTGCCTTGTCCTCACGAAATGATCTAGGTGGATCTAGAATACCTAAAAATTTCACAGTCTTAGAACTCATCCAAAGAAGCATCAATCTGTAGAGCTCACAAACATGATCCTGACGCAACTTTAATGGGCTCAAAAGGAGTCCATATGCAAAAGTTATGCTTAGTCAAAGGTTCAGTCAAACAGGTGAATCAGGGGTTCAAAAAGGCAAAAAATTGGTTGTCTCAAAATGAAATAAAAATGATGCCAAGTCTTAGTGCTCATTGCGCTGATTCTAGAACTATATTCGGTTTCAAAAATGGAGCTCGTATGTGAAAGTTACGGTTGGTCAAAGGTTGGTCAAAATTTTGACTCGAGTTGACTTTGATGTCATCAGCAAGCTGACATAGCAGGTGGTGACGTGGCAGGAATGGTGAGTTGGCACAAACATGGTGGAAAAAAAGAATATGGATTAAACCATATTGTTAAAAGAAAATACATATGGTTTAAAAATTAAAAGATTTTTATTAATTCAAGGAGGATTTGGTGGGATTTTATCCCTTAAAATCCTCTTCCCTTGCCCATAAAACAAGGAGAGGAAGAAAATCCCGTAAACTTACATTTCAACAAATTAACCCCATTTAACCACCTTTCTCGTATTTAACGAGTTTATTTTAAAGAATAACCAAGGAGATTATTAAGGGGCTTTTAAAAGATATTTTTAAATATTATAATGCAAGTCCAAAATTATAATGGCCCATAGTTAAAGGGGTTCATTTTTTAATTGTATGGCTGGAATTATAAAATCAAAGGTGGATTTATATTTGAAAGATTAATTTGTTATACTAGCGGGATATTGGTATTTTTATTGTGAGGGGAAATGGTTACGAAATTTTTGGTTGTATGTAAGATATGCAATATTTGCAAAATAATATGGTTAAAGCCATATTACCAAATAAATGTGTATATAAAGGGGTGATTTTTGTAAAGGGACAATGGGAAAAATTATTGAGTGGATAATTTTGTACGAGAATTTTCTTGGAGAGAATTGTAATAGGGAGAATTATTGAAGTTTATTTTGGGAGAAATAATTCTTTAGAGGAGAATTTACAAGGTGTTTTTGTACACCAAAAATTGTAAAAGAGTGAGAGATTGTGGAGAGATTATTGCAGGTTCTTGGAGCTTGGGTATTGTAAGAAAGCATAATTTTGCTTGGCAATATCAATAAAGCGGTCCTAGCATTGAGAAATGGACCCGGAGACGTAGTCCACATTGGACGAACTCCATTATCAATCTGCACATTGTGATCCTTCTATTTCTTTGTCTCATTCTTATCTCTTGTGTCTCAATTTTCTTTCTAGTTTAAATTTAGTATTTAAATTTCTAATTACTTATTTTGTAATTTCAACAGTTAAAATGCATAATCACACAATTTTGTATTAGATTAGGAAATTACTGTAATTAGATTTAATTTACAAGTTATTTTGTAAACTCTAATTATGGATCAAGTTGGTATCAGAGCCCTTTTTGCAGGAAATTGTAGAGTGAATGCTAACTAGGTTGAAATTGAGGCAAGAGAGGGTCTGCTTGGAAAACCAATCAAAGATAGAATTGATGGACTTTTTCCACAAGAGTAGAGATATAAGCGGTGAACAAAGTCCTATAGAGCTTGATGAGAAAGCTTTCGAGAAAGCATTTCTCGAAATGAAGGCTATGGTAGAAGTTCTTTTCCAAGAGAGGCAAGAGCGACAGAAGAAAAAGGAACTCAAGAAAAGAAAGAAGAATGAAGGTGAATCCTCTTCAAAAGGTGATAAAGGTAAAGGAGTAGGAGGTGGTAGTGACCCTCCTGAACCTGCATCCCCATCTTCTTCTTCATCCTCTTCTCTTCTACACTCTTTTTTCTAAAAACAACTTGTGAAATATGAAGTTAATTCACCTTTGTTGAAACTTGATGTTAAATTTGATTTTCCAATGTATAATGGAGAACTAGATGCAGATAAACTAGATAATTGGATTAAGCAAATTGAAGTTTATTGTAGAATTCAAAAGTTTACTGAGGATTCTCAAAAAATCCAATTAGCCACTCTTCGCCTGGGAGGCATAGCTTTAATTTGGTGGGAGAGTAGAACACAGGAGGATCTAAGTCGTTATGGAAAAATTATTTCTTCTTGGTTTGAGTTTATTGCTGCATTAAAGAAACAGTTCTATCCATTAGGACATATGCAAAAAGCTGTAATGAATTGGCAATCATTAAAGCAAGAAAAAGGACAAAGTGTGCAAGAATATACACAAGAGTTTAGGAAGAGGGCTTTAATGTTGGGCATTCCTTTATACACACAAGAAACTTTGTTAAATTATATAGGTGGATTACATGAAAGTTTGAGACATACAATACTTATGTTTAATCCAACTAACATTGATGAAGTTAGTGTGCAAGCTATCCATTTGGAAACAAGCTCAAGGAATAGCCATGATAATCTGTTGATGGAATCCAATAAGCAAAAAGGAAGCAAGAAAGGGAAAGAGAAATCACAGCGAACAACAATTGTAAAGAAAGAGGACGAAAAGCCTTATTGCTCACATTGCAAGAAGGAAGGGCATAAGATGCAAGATGTTGGAAATTGCATCCTAATCAGAAGCCTAAGTGGTTCAAGGATCGAAAGGGTAAGCAAAAGTCCACAGCTATCGTGCAAGACCTTGGTATGGAATCTGGTGATGAATCAAAGATTTCAGTTGTGGGTATCAAAGGTAAAACTCCTATTCTTAGTACTAGTTCTCATGCTTCTTCTCTAAGTTGTAATGAAGTACCTGTTGAAAGTAAGAGGAATGAATTGTTTCATATAAGGGTTGTTGCAAAACAAAGCAAGATTGATACACTCATAGATAGTGGATCACAAGTGAATCTAATCTTTGAACAAGTTGTTAAGCAATTGGGATTAAAAACAACACCTCATACTAAGCCATATCCATTGGGTTGGGTGAATGATAATGCTCGGTTACAAGTGTCACAACAGTGTAAACTCTGATTTGCAATCATATCCAAGTTTGTAGATGAGGTAGAGTTAGATGTAATTCCGCTTGACAATGTGGGATGGTTTTGGGAAGTCCTTACTTGTATGACAAAAAGACCATTTTCTATAGGGAACATAACAAGTATCATTTGTTTAAGGATGGATTTGAATATATTGTAAAATCTCATCACATGAAGAATGATAGATCTGTTGTAAACACAGGGCATATGAAAATGAATGAAAATGCAAGCAATGCTTTAACTCTCATGTCTATAATAGCTAGTGATACTAAGCATGAAGATGATAGGGTGTCATAGACAATACAGTGTGAGGATCAGTTGCAAGTAGAATCAGGCCTTCAGGTAAAGGTGGTAAAAGAGGGTTTGAATGTTTCATTTTCTAACAATGTTCCTGTTCAGGAGATCCAAAGTGTTGATACTATTTCCTTCACATTAGTGTATTCAGTACTATTGCTTATTATTCTGCTAGTTATTTCTATGTGGATGATGAATGTGATAGTGAATATGATGAACATGTAGTTGATTGTATCAACAAAGTTACCTCATATTTCTTTGTGTTTGTGATGGGTCACATGTTCAAAATTTTAGGAAGAAGGAAAAATGATACTGGGCAAGTGGGGCGACATTTCCCTAGCTCAAATTGTACATAAAAATAGACTTTTGGAGGTCCAAAAGCTTTTCAATGGGGAGGAATGATCTAGGTGGATCCAGAATACCTAAAAATTTCACAGTCTTAGAATTCATCCAAAGAAGCATCAATGTGTAGAGCTCACATACACGATCTTGATGCAACTTTAATGGGCTCAAAAGGAGTCCATATGTAGAAGTTATGCTTAGTCAAAGGTTCAGTGAAACAGGCGAATTAGGGGTTCAAAAAGGTAAAAATTAGTTGTTTGAAAATGAAATAAAAATGATGCCAAGTCGTAGTGCTTGTCACACTGATTCCAAAACTATATTCGGTTTCAACAATGGAGCTCGTATGTGAAAGTTGCGGCTGGTCAAAGGTTGGTCAAAATTTTGACTCGAGTTGACTTTGATGACATCAGCAAGCAGACATGGCAGGCGGTGACGTGGTAGGAATGGATAGTTGGCACAAACATGGTGGAAAAAAAGAATATGGATTAAACCATATTGTTAAAATAAAATACGTATGGTTTAAAAATTAAAAGATTTTTATGAATTCAAGGAGGATTTGGTGGGATTTTATCCCTTAAAATCCTCTTCCCTCGCCCATAAAACAAGGAGAGGAAAAAAATCTCGTAAACTTACATTTCAACAAATTAACCCCTTTAACCACCTTTCTCATATTTAACGGGTATATTTTAAAGAAAATCCAAGGAGATTATTAAGGGGCTTTTAAAAGATATTTTTAAAGATTATAATGCAAGTCCAAAATTATAACGGCCCATAGTTAAAGGGGTTCATTTTTAATTGTATGGCTTGGAATTATAAAAGCCAAAGGTGGATTTATTTTTGAAAGATTAATTTGTTATACTAACGGGATATTAGTTATTTTTATTGTAAAAGGGAGAAATGGTTGGAATTTTTACTTGTATATGGGAGATATGCAATATTTGCAAAATAATATGGTTAAAGCCATAATAGCAAATAAATGTGTATAGAAAGGGCTGATTTTTGAAATGGGAAAATTATTGAGTGGATAATTTTGTACGGGAATTTTCTTGGAGAGAATTGTAACAGGGAGAATTATTGAAGTTCATTTTGGGAGAAATAATTCTTTGGAGGAGAATTTACAAGGTGTTTTGTACACCAAAAATTGTAAAAGAGTGAGAGTTTGTGGAGAGATTACTACAGCTTCTTGGAGCTAGGGTATTGTAAGAAAGCATAATTTTTTCATGGCGATATCAATAAAGCGGTCCCAGCATTGAGAAGCGGACCTGGAGATGTAGTCCACATTGGACGAACTCTGTTATCAATCTGCGCATTGTGATCCTTCTATTTCTTTGTCTCATTCTTCTCTCTTCTGTCTCAAATTTCTCTCTAGTTTAAATTCAATATTTGAATTTCTAATTACTTATTTTGTAATTTCAATGGTTAAAAATCATAATCACGCAATTTTGTATTAGATCGGGAAATTACTATAATTAGATTTAATTTACAATTTAATTTTGTAAACTCTAATTATGGATCACGAAAGGTAAGTGGTTCTGCATGAGTCACCCTATGGAGCAGTCACCTTGAGATAGGCAGCCTAGATAACCATAGATGGAGGCGGTACCTTGTGATAGGTTGCCTGGAAAATCCATGTAAGGCCATGCGATGACACTCTCCTACAGTACCCATTTATCTTCCTCTGTTTGGTAGCCTCTGGGAGTGTTATTTGAATTGTTGATGTTGTTGAGGCAATTGGTTCTTGGTGATTGTTGTTGAAGCCTCAAGTTCTATCTTTTAATGTTGCACACATGTCTCATGGAAACTTGATTGAAGTTAATGAAAGGTGCCCTTGATATTTATTGTTGGATGATGTTGTGATTTCATTTGAAGGCTTTAGATCCTATTGTTGTTGGCACCTCTTATGGTTATTTAGTGTTGAGCTATAATCTTGACATTTGGTTATGTTGGACTTTTCATTGTTTTGTTTTGGCTAAGTGATAGCAATGTTGTGGTTTGTTATCTTATGTTGATGATATCCTTGTTTTGGAATCTAGTTTGCTTTTGGTTCATTTGATTATTTTGGATTGTGGTATGGGGATCTATCTTGTCAACTCCTAGCATGGGGGGTGGACTTTTGGGTCCACGTGGTCAGGTGGAACGTGCTATGCACCCCATTGGGACCCCAACCAAGGATCGAGCTATGTAGATATGTGCCTCTTGTGGTGACTCCAATATTGTACCCAAGTTGAAGTTGATCTTGTTACTTTGTATTCACCTTTTTACTTGTATTAATCTATCTTAATGTATTGTTCCTGTATACATTGAGGAACACATTTGTATCACTGTATATCTTATATGATGTAACTTTTATTATCATTGTAATGATTGTAACCCTTGACCATAATTTATGATCTTTAATGGGTGTTTGCCATTCATGAAATGTATATAAATACTTGGTACTTTTATGTGTTAAAGTTTTATAGTATGTAATTCTTAATGGTGTTGTATCTGTGGAAATATAATCCACAATTAGCATATTGAACTATTAATAAAATGTTATTTGTATCTTTTTCATCTCTTTGGATCATGGATGGTTGGATGTTATCTTTATGTAATCTTGATTCATTCGTTAGCGTTATGATTTTAGTTTTAGGATTTCATGATGCCTTCTCATGTACCCCAGAGGACGTATTGGTAATTGTAATTGTATTATTTCTTTATATGCAATGTATGTTCATGTTCATCTTATGTATTGCTTTACTTTCAAAAAAAAAATTGCAGTCTTATGTTGTCCTTTGGGGTTTGCACGGTGGGGCGTTAGAAAGCCATTGGCATTTTATTAATTTAAAGGAATTACAACAGTTTATTATAAAAATCAATCCTGGAACTAGGAGAGCCTAGAGTTAACAAATGTATAAGAGAGCATACATCAGAGAAACCCAACCAATGAAAATCCCAAATATTTGAATCAAAAACCACCCACAACCCCCAGTCTAGATTGACTAGATGTGTATGCTCAACCAACAAATATTAAAAGGGTAGATCATAAAAGTGAAAAAGAATCTTCCACATGAGAACTTGAAGAAGAACTTGCCTCATAGTGAGACTGAAGAAAAAATGAATTCATAAACAAGGCCTCTTTAAATTTGGAGATTGAGGCATATGCATGTTCAGGAGACATTGATATTGTTGCAATATTGAATAAAAAGTGCAAAGCTAGGAATATATCGATCCCTACAACAAGAATCTCTAGAGGAATTTTCTTAGCCAATTCATTGCAATCAAGCACAGTCCTATCATAATCATCACTAATGATTCCATTCCTGAAAGTCAACAATAGATCTCCATAAAAACTATTAGAAATCAATTTAGAATGAGAAATGAAACCACCAATTGGAAACAGACCATAATCGAACTTATAATTACCCAGAGCAGTATGGAGTTCCAAGTGAGAAAGCAGGCTTGGCTACACAAATTTTGAAGCAATGACCATAACCATTTTAGAATCCAAAAGAATATCCATGCAAATTGTGAAAAAGTGGGATAACACTTTATAATAGGAAGCACTAGGATTTGTCTACAACCAATGTGAACCCACCACATTTTGAAGGCCTAAAAGATGTATGCATCCTCCAAACAAAAAACTTTACCCAAATTTTCATGATCAGAAGGGTGCGGATCTCTAACTTCCTCTACCCTTTGCCTGAAGCAAGATTCTATACCAATACATCGAATTTAGATTGCACATTGCAAAAAGCAAAGTACATGAAGAGAAATTCCATTTCTTCTTATAGGAAGAGCTTAATTCAAAGCATAATATGGTCGGATCAAGACCATTAAAAAGCTTTGTCGGCTTCCAATTGAGCCGAAAACCACAAAAATCCTTGAGTATATAAATTCAATTCCAATTTAAAAAAGTATTTGAACTAAAAGAGTATGCATTGAAAAT
>VDFB02139963.1:0-22844 GCA_007258455.2 Sequoia sempervirens | reverse complement strand
CTTTCTTTTCCTCTATCTCCAGGGGGTGGATTAGTCCTATTTTGTGTCTGACTTTGCGTGTTCATAGCCTGCGAACTAAAAGTATGGCTAACATGCTCACCAGAAGATTTGTCCAATGTCTTTGAATTCGCATCGTAAGTACCCAAGACAGCCTTTCTAATTGCAGGAAACCTCAACAATTCAAAAGTAGAAAGGTTTACGTTTAATTTTTTGAATTCCTCTGCGACGTACGAAGCCATCTGTTCTTCACTCATATCAGTAGAAACCTCTTTAGATGGTTCCTCTACCTTATCCTTACTTACTTGAACAGTCCTTTCCTTCTGTGGTTCTGCTTGAACTTGTCTATCTTTCGAAAGGTATTGCTTAGAGACCTGTGGATAAGATGGATTATTACTTGCATTAGGGTCTGGAGGAGTACTGAAGTTGTTGGGAGGGATGGAGGTGGTGTACGGTCCTCCAGGCTGTGGGCACCTGTGAGGCATATCCCTCAATCCCTGTCTCTGGAACATCTGTACTTCTTCAACATAAGCTTCATGCTCATCCAGGGGACCATTGTCATTCATCTCCCCTTCGTTAAACAACTGAACGACTTCATCTCCATTACAAATCTGATCTTTTTGATGCTTCTGGGAATCAGGTTCTTCTGATACATTTTCGTTACTAGTGGGAAAAAGAGCATGGTTCAACACCAGCACAGGGGAATCATATGAATTGGAAGGAACAATCTCCTACCCATTCACATTGTTCTCTACCTCATACTGAAAGATAGAAGCCGCAGTCTAGAACTCAGGACATTCCAGTTCTGAATGCTGACTCGTTTTATGGAGCCTGCACCATCCTGACAGGGCTGCTTCTGCGAGATACACACCAGTGGGAGGTTTATCCTGGCTGACTGGCTGGTTCGCAGATTGATTAACAATCTGATTGGCTGGCTGATCCAATGGAGTAGGAACTCCTCCATTATTAGGCCCTGTATTCCAAGTTCTATTCTGTCCCTGTGATGACCTTTTGTCAAATCTTGACCCACTTCCTTGGCCCCTGTCAAAGTTTTGCCTCCTATCATTGTTGAAACCTCTTTCCTGATTATACCCCCTGTCATTGTAGAATCCTCTGTCGTTACGTTGTCCCCTGTCAAAATTCTGCCCCTGTGAGAACTCTCTGTTCTGATTGGATTGCATTCCCTTTTGAGCAGCTTGTAATTGGCTATTCTGGTTTCTCAAATAAGTCACCTCTAGATTTAGCTTCTTTATTTGTTCAGCCATTTCATCAATCCTTTCCTTATTCGGGTCTCAGTAGGGAGGCTGGTTTGGGTTACTCAGAGGTGGGACAGGTACTGGGGCGGATCCCAGAGACTGATGCAACACTTCTGAATTCTGTAGATAAGCCGGGAAGCTATTTGACTGTGACTGGTACATAGGCTGGTTAACCTGCTGTTGAGGGAAGTTCACCATAGGAGAGACCTGATTCATAGGATGACCAGGGTGTGGTACCATTGATAATTGAGGAACCGGATTCATAATAGGGGTGTGATTGGTGAGTGCCTGATTTACTGCCTGAATCTGGTTAGGATGTGCGACTGGTCCCAGAGAAGGCAATGACCCCATCAAGTGTTGTCTCAAGTCTGTGCTAAGCTTGACAGCCTCCGTATAAGCATCTGTCAAGGTAGCTGGAGGGTTAGGTCTCCATTTCAGAAAGGTTGTTGTTAGACTATCCAGAGCTTCATAATATACTCCCAAGGCAGTACCATCATCTAGGACATATGGGTCTTGCAATCTGGTGAACGCACGATGGAATCTATTATTGAAACTGGCTATGGGTTCGTTGACTTCTCTCTTGACTTTGATAAATTGCAGGTATAACTCATTAGCACTGATGGGTATTCGAAACTTTTGCAGAAAGGTCTTTTCAAGGTCACTCCAATTCTGAATTGAGCCAGCAGGGAGATGGTTGTACCAATAAAAGGCTTCTTCACCCAGGGAATAAGGAAATAACCTACAAGCAACATCTTCATGGACAATTCCTCTGTCTTTAAGGCAAGTTTGGAAAATCCCTATGTGTTCTTCTGCAGTTCTATTCGGGTCATTTACATGGAATTTCGAGCAGAAATGCTCAGGATTTTTAGGCATTACATTATAAGCCCCGAAGGACAAAGGTGATGGATTATTGGCAAGGAAAGCCATTGGTAAGAGCGGGGGTGGAGGTTGTGGTTGGTTAATGGCAGGTTGAGGCTGTTGAAGGGGAACCTCTTCAGGAACGGGTATTGCTTCAACCTCAGGATGTGAAGATATGGATGATGTTGGTGAAGGGATAGGTAATGATGATACTCCCCTATACGAGGATGTGGATAATGTTGGTGATGGAGCAGGCGATGATGATTCTCCTCTCCCTCTAGTCCTTCTTGACCTATTGGGAAATTGAAGTTCCTCTAAATATTCCTCTCTAGTGGTGGATCTGGTATTTCTCCTGAATCTCTCTGGAGAGATGGCATTCAAGAAGCGATCCAGTGTGCTCATTCAGGCCCTCCTTCTAGCGCCAATCTGTTGATGGTGTTTTCTGCACAGCAACAACTCAGACAGAAAATGATATTCTATCTCTCTTGAAAGATAATCTCCAACAATAAATTGTTGAAAATCACCCCAAGGTCTCTCGGGTGTTAGGTCATAACAATGCATAAAACAACTTCAGGATGAAATGTGAAATTGTTGGTAATCAATGGACCACCTATAAACCAAGTGAGAAATCTTTCAATTTATCGATTACGACAATATGATGATCTTGAATCCCACTAAAATCTAACTAAATAATAAATAAATTGCAAAAAGATATAGGGATGCAAGAGTAATAAAATATAAACTATTACCAAGGCCAAGCAATGCAAATGACAAATATTTGGAATGGACCTATCTCAAATAACCAATTCCTGTTCGACCCACAGGGCAATCTTACAAGAACAGTGCAATCTTCTGAGGAATACAAATTTTCAAATCATAGACTTGCATCTACAACCGAACTTAAGCACATTTGAATATATGGTCCAGGTTGACTTCACCAGCCTACTACAATTAGATAGTTACTGGGAGTATAGACCAAAGATAGCTACCGACATTCCAAATATGAAATCACATACACCATTTATCCAACCAAACTAATTTATTTCCGAATATTAAACCCTAGATCTTCAAAACAGTATATGTGAAAGATGAACAAAAAGAGAACCGGCATGCAAGATGGGGATACGCTAGAAAGGAGTTTCGCGGAAAACCACAATGCCTTCAATTGTGGTACAATCTGTCAAATCGCAACCGATTCAAGCTGTTACGAATATGATATTTACTTCAAGAAATTCTAAAACTCTAACTATTGCTCTTGCCGTCTACTCTTGTCTTGTAATGTCATATCCAGATTTTAAGGCGGGCATGACCAGAGGAGCAGAATGCCTATTTGTAGCAAATTTCCCCTCCGAAAACATGTCGGCCCAGCCAAACATTTTTACAAAATAAAAAAAAAACTGCCAAAACAGGTCGGCCAAGGAAATAAAGGCACACATTTAATGCCATCATCCAAGTCGGCCCGAGCCACGGTCCCAAAGGAAATGAGTTAATGCATGCCCTATGATAATAGGGAGCCACAATCTCGAATAAACCTTAGCGCTACTTCCTTTTGTCTTTCACTCAGCGATGGTGACCTTCTTTGGACGCCGAGAGAAAACTCCTTCGATACAAACTAGCGGGTAGCAATGGAAAACTTTTGAACGACATTTAATTGAATCAATTCAGCCATTGGATGCTTGATAATGCTTCAATCCTTTAACGGTCGATTATCATATCTATCACTTTGCGCATAATGATATGTTGCGTCATCAAGCATGTATGGCGGTGACAACCTCATCGAGAATGCGGGGCATAACCAAACCTCTCGGCGCCACCATTGCGCTCAATTGATCCTAAGCTTCGGTGCCAGGAGCCATCTTATTCCTCCCTGTCATCACTTCAAAAAATGCAATGCAACCATCATAGATTGCGGTGAGGTCAGCATCAATGGACTTTCTTCGTTTCTGTATCTTTTTCAGGACTCCCTGCCTGATCTGCAATGCCTCGAACCATTCCCATGGTTCATCCAACCTGGTAGAGGGAAGAATTCCATCCTTGCCCAATTGTTCCTTGCCATGCCCAAGAATAATCTTTGTCTTCTGCAGCAGGGAATCGATATCATTCTTATCCTGAGAAAGGATGCTTTCCATCAGCTCTTTTCCTCGGACTGCATCCTTGCCAACAGACAGGATCTCCTTAATAGCTTCATCTCCTTGTGTCCGAACACTCATCAACCAGTCTGTGGCAGCTTGTGTGGAAGCCTTCATCTTCTCTATGCCAGAAATTGTTTCCTTCGGCAGAAATCCAGGAGTAGAAGAGGAGGACGGATGGAGGGACTGTAGAGGTTTCATGACCTCTTCTAAGCTTTTCCTTAACCTCTCATTTTCCCTTTTCAACTCTCGCTTTGTCTGAGTCTCCTTCTTCAATCTGTCTACAATTACAGCACTTGACCCCTCGAATTCCTCAATGTCTTGTTCTAGGGAGGCCGACCCAAGGTTAATGGTTTGGACACTGTAATCCTGGCTTGCTACCTCATCTCTTGTTTTATCTGCAGCAGGGGTGGCGATGTGGACTACACGGTTGTGCACTTCATCCCTTTCCACCCGGGAAATTACCCTGGCAGCCTTCTTCTTCTTCCCCTTACCAATTTGAGATAACATCTCATCCCAGTCAAGAGGAGTGTCCTCTACTATCACCTGTTTCTTCCTTGCTATTTCTTTTTCTAACCAGTTCGGGGCTACAGGGTCCGTCCGGATTCCTTCTGTGTCAGTTTTCTCCGGGTCCTCTGTGACTTCCTCCTTTTCCTCAGCTGTCACCTCAACCTCCTTCTCGGCTGTGGCCTTATCATCTTCTTCCTTCTCAGGAGTCTTCTCGCTCTGAACAGCCTCCTCAATTCCCAACTCTGGAAACACTGGCGATGGAGTCCGAGCATGCAGGCCTTCCTCTGATTCTGGTGATCCGCGACCTTTCTCACTCTCCGGAGAGTCCTCGTACTGTACCAAGGGAGAAGTGTGCCTCTCTTCTGTCTCCACCTCGAGCTCCGCAGCCTCACTGAATAATGCTCCTTCTTTGAACGGCTCTGCCTCTCCGCTGATTTCCTGCTCATCCGGATTCTCCGGTTCTGTTACACTCTATGGAGGAGAGACAGGCTTGTCCTGTTCAGTGGCTGGCAATATTGGAGAAGAATCCTTTGGCTATGCGGCATCCTTTGGGGAGGGAGTTCTAGATTTTCTGGTGTATACTTTGGTCTTCTCCCCTCCGGAGCTTTCCACATCCACAATTGGGGGTTCATCCTCCGAAGTCATTTGGCCTTTCTTCTTTGCCACCCTTGCAGTTCTGGCTTTCTTGGGCGGTGGAGGAACATCCTCCTCTTCAACTTTCTCCTCCTCCTCCTCGTCCGAGGACTTGCTGATAGTAAGGGTTTTCCACCTGTGTTTGCCGATAGGTTTCCTTTTTGCTGCAGGTTGAGTCCCCTTAGGACTTCTAACCTTGATTTTGAAGGGAGAGGCCTTGACTGTTTTCCCTTTTGGGTCCTCTTCCCCGGATTCTTCAGAGGTGGACATGGGGTTGAGATTCCCCATCAAATCAAAAGTGCATGGCACATTAGCATTTTCCAATACCCACACCTCATGTTTAACCCAAGCAAAGGTATACCTCAGCACCGGAGCCATCAAGCCTTCCAACTCCATCACCTCAGGCTCATTCCAATCAATATCCGCCACTGACCTATCCTTGATGGGCTCATAGACATGGTCCTAGACCAGTTTTCCATCATCCTCCAGCTGATCTGGAATCAGCTTCACATTGTACTGCCTAATTGCCTCTACTGGCAGCCGGGAATACCTTTTCCTTCGTGCATCAAGGTCATCCTTGATGTTGACCCAGTAGTCCTCCAAGTCCTCTTTATGTCTAAATTCCCGGGTAGCCCTCTTCTGTGCTTCTCCGGTGATGTCAAAGTTCATTCTCTTTGAATGGAAAGAGAATCCATAAGCAGCTAACTCCTCACCTGCAGTGTGGGCTGATTGAATGGAAGGGCACATTTCATCCACGCCAATCCCAAGAGGGAAGTCACCTCCAAAACTAGTTTTATGTTTCTCTCTCTTGACCACCGTATCAAACTCACAAATTTGTCTTACGACCTCCAGTAGCACTATGTGGTCAGTGGGATACCTGGGCAATCTGTAGGGAGCAACGGGGCATCCATCAATCCGGAGATAAGTGAAAGTGGGGAACTGGATGAACCAGGCCCCGTAATTCTTAATCAACCCCTTAGCCCCATCGGACAATCTGATGTGCTCCGCATTCTGAAGGGTCCAGGTAATGTGCATGGTGAAGGCATCATTGGCCCTCCTATAATCTCCGTGTCCGAGGTGCAATTCCGGATAGACTTCATAGATAATATCTTGTCCAATGGTTCCCGCCTGAGTCAGTCCCTTGTAGGGGTGGGAGATGGCCAGTATATACACGATGTAAGAGGACATGGTAAACTTCTTTCCCTCCAAAACATTCCTCAGTTGCTTATCTATTTCTGCACTGATTAGCCCGGCCCAGTGATAATTCGTTCCTTGGCCTATCTTGGTGATCACATGGACCATCCAATTTTCCAATACCCCGGCGGTTTTAAGTCCGGCCACCCTGCTCAACAGTGTAATAGCATCATAGATATCCGGCCTAAACCTCACCCCCTGCGGTAACCGGTTTGGGGAAATGGAGTAGAGACTTGGCTTCGCCATGAGTTGATAAGTCAAGGAGCCTTTTTAAACCGTTTTGGCTCATATTGCGCGAAGCAAGCACACGTTTAGGGCGCAATCGGGGTATCCGCATGCCGGCGTCTGGCAATGGAGGTAGCCGGATCGGGGAGTTTGCCAACACTTCGCTAACTACCATCTCAGGAAGTCGTGCCGTGACGCTTCAGGGCAATACCTTAAAAATCACCAGAGCACCGGATCGCTAGAGGAACTCAGCTTTCTACAAGCGTACCAACCCCGAAGTTCATCATCCCCCTCAATGTCGATCGTCTTTCAAATTGCTCGCTTGAATTCTCATAACGCCGCACCGAAGTAGACGGACACATCTGCCCAATACCTGAGGATATCTTACTCTTCCTGACCGACTTCATGTCCAACTCAATCTTCTTCGTTCTGAACCCAGATGCTCCCCGCATCACCTTTTGACTTCCCAGAGGCAGTTTTGCTTGATTCAAATTCTCGCATATCCAAGCATATCTGTCATTAAAATTCAACTATTAAGTTCATGTCAATCCAAAAGGTTAGCACACATCATATAAATCCATTAGAATCAACTGCTAATTGCCAATCTTTAGAGATCCAGAGAAATCAAATAATCCAGGAAAATACATTCGGGGCGGAATCCTGCTGCCAAAGCATTATTAGCCATATAAATCATTAATACGCTCAGAAAATTGAAGGATAACCATTAATTTTACTCATTGGCAATCAAGAAATAAGCATGGATAATCATTCCCTCAATCCTGTCATCGAAATATACACAAGAACGCCATTGGACAGGAAATCCGGAAAAATCCGAATGGGACGGACTTTCGCGGACAGCGTAAAATGCACTGGAAATAAACCCTGTCCGCAGAATAAAAGGAAACCGGGAAAATCTGGGAGACCGAAAATTCCGCGACAGCCTCGGAAACCCGAAAAATGGCAAATCGTGCACCAAAACTGGAGCGACCACTAGATCTCCAATACCTAAGCTCGAATGAACCCAAAACCGACGACAATCACCAGACTCGAATATGCAAAGGGTTCCAATTCTCAGAAGCACTCAAAGGAAGGATCTCATACTAAAACGACGATCCCCTAAATCGAACAACCACATATCCGCCATTAAAACCAGAGCAAGCTTTTAGGGTTAAAATATCAGTTCGGGATTTACCTAAAAACCCTCTAATCCTCATAAGACAGGAAGCCAACACGACACGGGGTGAAAGTCACTCAAGCACAAGATGAAATCATCGTGTTAACCGAAACACCAAGGAAACCCTAAATTCGCATGGTAACACATCCCGCGCCCGAAACAAGCAACACGACCCAGAAAAGTGTAAATATGCAGTCAGACGAACAAATGAAACTTATAGGGCACGAGAGATGGGCCTCAATAAAAAAAGGATCAACCCGACTGGATAAATACGAAACCCAAAACCAAAACAAGGGCCGACCCCAAAATTCAACAATGCCCAGTACAAGAAAACCTCAAATCACCATGCAAGCAAACGGAAGGGCAATGAATACATACCATGGATCAAGACGGGCAGAAATCAAGCTCAGAAAATCAATCCACGCGACAACACGTCCAAGCAACGAGATACTAGCAGCAACACTCAAGCAATTCACGCGCAAAACAAACCAAGATCAATCCTCAAAGCTCAAATGAAAGTTCTGAATCGCCAGAGCAGAAAACAAGGAAGCAATCGAAGTTGGAATGAATCAGAAAATGCCCTAAAGTCGCCCTTATACCCGTCTGAACCAAGGTACCTCAACCATTAATGCGCGAAAAGATGTTTCTGACAAGTCCGAAAACCCGAGCCCCAAGTGGAATTTCGAAAAATCCCAGAAAGTGCGGAGACACGGATTCCGCGGAAATGCAGAAACCGGGGAAATCAGGAAGATCGGGACTTTGACGGAATCCAGGAAAATCCGACTGGACCGGAAAATCCCGAAGTTAGGCAAAAACCCAGAATCGGAGAATCCGGCAAGAGACGGACAAGGAACCAGGGCCGGAAAAATCCGCCAGAGGCGGAAAATCCCGGATCTAGGTGAAAACCCGGACTTGGCCAAAACCTCAATTTCAATCAATTGCAACCCCAAGGCAAGGGCAAAGCCAGCAAAACCAACATGTCAAGACCCTAAAATGATAAATCCAATAAAATCAAAGGTCAAAGACACCAAAAAAGGGGGGTCCCCATTCCAAGTGGGGCGTGTGTGCAAAAAACTGGACAACAAATGGCGACTCTGCTGGGGAAATGCTCCTGAGCATTTCGATGACAAACTGGAATCAAGAACCCAGAACTCTGGTTTCAACTCAAGTACCTAGCCGTCACCCTAAATTAAAGCAAAGAAACTCCCACCCATTCAGACATTCCTATACCAGGGTCCAAGTGTGTGCATGTGCATATCTTACCCACCTTCAGTTGCAAAGAACCAGACTTGGTATGAACAGGCTACGTAAAGATTCTGACCCTAAAAGCAACCTGGATAGAGCCTCGCTGCCAGTCAGGCGTTCATAGCCCCGACGAGGTTATCGCTGTGATCCTCTTGAACATAGCTCTACTGCCAGCCAGGCGTCTATAGCCCCGGTAGAGATATTCAGATCCCCCTGATGAGTTGAATTCAAACCTCAGGATTTTCAATATATTTTCTTTTCTTTTTCTTTTCTCTTTTCTCTTTTATTTTTCTTTTTTTTTTTTACGAATATTTTTTTTTACTCAACTTATTCAACCTGTGAACAGTGAAGTTCACACTCAGGGCTGAGAACCACAGTGGCACTAGAGCAAAAAAAGATTTTTCATCTGTCCAGACCTTATAAGGACCTTTTACAACTTTAGGTATATTTAAAGATTAAAGGTATAAGACCCCAATACATTCCTGCTCAGACTGACCAGAAAATCTTCGCCTTACCACAAGGACAAATGACATAGGCAACGGAATTCATACCATAACATTCTGGAAAAAAGATTAAAGTTTGTAAGGGAAATATCAGGAACTTTGGACCTGCTTTGCCACCATTATCATACAGATGCACCCACAATCCCACAAGGAGATAAGACCAAAAGCAAGAGCAACGCAAAACAAAACAAACAAACCAAAGCAAACCTAGTCTAACCAAACAAAACCAGCAAAGAGAAAGGGAAACCTACCCTAACCAAAACAGGCAAAGTAAGCAAAGAGAGCAACCTAACTAACTATTTACAGGGCAAAGAGCTGAGAACAGCTCAAGACTGGAAATAATTTTTAAGATACTGCCCATTAACAGGCAGTGGCATGTCCTCTCCCGTGAGAGTCCTCAAACGGAAGGCATTATCTCCCAAAATTTCAGCAATCTAGTAAGGACCAAGCCATAATCTATCAAACTTACCATGGATACCTTTCTGATCATGCGGCTTATCCCAATACAGGACAAGGTCAGAAATCCTAAAGGATTTGACCTTAGCTCTCCTGTCAAACCATCGCTTGACTACCCCCTGATGTTTGGCGAATCTTTCTAGGGAATTATCCCGTTTTTCCTCAAGATGCAACAATTCAGCTAATCTCGCTTCCCTTCTATCCCCCTCATCATAAAACTGGTTGATAAACTGCAGGGTTGGGATTTTAAGCTGGATAGGGAAAACTGGTTCCAGACCGTACACTAAATGATAAGGAGAGGTACCAATGGAGGACTTAACCCGAGTACAATCTGCCCAAAGAGAAAACCTAAGCTGGGTATGCCAGTCCTTTGGGTTCCTCTCTAACAGTTTTCGGATAACAGTCAACATGTTCTTATTAGAGGATTCAGCTAGACCATTCCCCTGGGGATAATAATTAGATGTGAACTTAACAACAATGCCATGATCGAAATCCCAGTTTGAGAATTTCAAAGATGCAAAGGCGAGACCATTATCACACACAACAGCAATAGGACATCCAAACCAATTGAGAATGGCAGATTCTAAGAAATCGATTACTACCTCTGATGTACACTGCCTACAAGCAAATGCTTCAGTCCACCTTGTAAAGTAATCAGTAATGGTGAGGATATACCTGTGTCCAGCAGAAGATGGTGGATTGATGGGGCCGATGAAATCCATACCCCATTGAGCAAAAGGTTTTACCTCAATCACAGACTGGAGCGGAAGTGCTGCACACCTTTCTCTCGTTGCTGCCGTCTGACAAGTGTGACAGGTCCGGACATGATGGTGAACATCCTTGAATAGTGTAGGCCAGTAGTATCCTGTCCTCAAAATCTGGTTTGCAGTAGCAATGGCAGAACCATGACCTGTGCCATATTTCTCATGAAACTCATTTATTACTCTTTCAGCTTCCTGTTTTCCAAGGCACCTCAAGTAAATACCTTCGTGATTCTTCTTGTACAGGATGACCCCTTTCAGCATGAAACCATCACTTTTCAGTCTCAAGGCTCGCCTCTGTACTGCATTTAAACGACCAGGAGCTCGCTGATTCAGCAAATAATAAACTATATCATCATACCAGACATCTAGGGAAACCGCTTCAACATCATAGTTACAGACAGACAATTCAGGGCCTATCTCTGCCATGGTCTGGGTGAGTCCCTGTCCTCTTACCAGCTTCATGGGCTGGATCTCAATGTCGTACTCCTGAAGCATGGTTACCCATTTAGCTCTGCGCTCCCCTAACTCATTCTACATCAACAATAACTTAACTGCAGAATCAGGAACAATTGCAAACACCTTGTTTCTGAGGATATAATGCCTAAATTTCTTTACTACTCGAACAAGGGCATATGCTTGCTTCTCCACACATGGGTATTTCAACTTAGCATCCTTCAATGGCGTGCTCATGAAAGCGATGGGATGCTCATTCCCCTCATCAGACTTTTGTGTCAGCATTCCAGCACATGAGTGGTCTGAAGAAAAGGAATAGATATAGAACGGTTTGCTATAATCTGGACTGACCAACACCGGAGCATCAGCAATAGCTCTTTTAATCTCTGCAAAGGACTCCTTCGCTTCTGTGGTCCACTCGATCTTGGCATCTTGTTTTAACATGGCATTTAGTGGCTTCACAATCTCAGCAAACCCAGTGATGAATTTCCTGACAAAATTAATCTTACCAAAGAAAGATTTCATCTCTTTCTTGCTGGCAGGCGGCTGAATTTTCAGGATGGCTTCCACTCTCTCTGGATCTATAGCAATGTCTTTCTCTGATATTACGTGCCCTAACAACTTGCCTTCTGTAACCCCAAAAATACACTTCTTGGGATTCAAAGAGATGCCGAATTCTCTGCACTTCTGGAACACTTTACGCAGGTCCGAGATATGATTCCCTCTATTTTTGGAGAAAACAGTCAGATCATCCATGTAAATGATAATGCATTTTCCTATGATGTCTTTGAAAGTGATATCCATAGCTCGTTGGAACGTGGCTCCTGCATTGATTAGCCCAAATGGCATCCTCGTGTAGGCGAAAGTTCCCCACTTGGTTGTAAAGGCAGTCTTGTGTCTGTCCTCATACTGGACCATCACCTGATTATATCCTGAATAGCTGTCCAGAAAGGACATCATCTGCGATCCATTAACCACTTGTAGCACTTCATCCAAAGAAGGAACTGGATAATTATCTTTTTCAGATGACCTATTCAGATTTCTGA
Organism: Sequoia sempervirens; assembly: GCA_007258455.2. Taxonomy (NCBI): domain Eukaryota; kingdom Viridiplantae; phylum Streptophyta; class Pinopsida; order Cupressales; family Cupressaceae; genus Sequoia; species Sequoia sempervirens. Next base: position 10,401 of record VDFB02139963.1, on the reverse strand, counting down.
AGTCCACACAGAGCCTAATTTCACCGTTCTTTTTTCTTAGTGGCACTAGGTTTTCCACCCATGTTGAATGCCGGACAGGGAATATAATTCTAGCAGACATCAATTTCTGAACTTCCTTCTGTATGAGGGGCTCCAGCAATGCATTGATCGGTCTCTGCCTCTGTCTAAAAGGCTTAGCACCTGGCTTGAGAGGTATAGTGTGAGTTATGATGGATGTATCATAAGTCTTCAAGTCTTCATAACCCCAAGCCACTATGTCTGGAAAGTCATATAGGGCTCTGATTATTCCCTGTCTTTCTTCAGGAGTACAAACCTTACCAATGAAAACATTCTTCACATCATCTTCAGTGCCCACATTGTGAGTGTCACACTGCCCACTGATAGACTCTTTCTTAGATTCCTGTTCCTGATCTTTGATTTTGTCCATATCGAAAATCCTCTCCAACTGTACCATTCCCCTCGGAATAGTATTGGACTTCAAGTTCAACACACCCTCTAGGTCCAATTCTGCTTCTTGAGGTTCTGTTTCGTCAATGATCTGTGAAGCAAAAACATCCGTGTTCGTGATAAAGTCAAGGATATGTTTATTATCCTCAAACACCTGAAAATTAGTCACGTTGTCAGGGACTGACGGGACAGGAGTTAATTCAACAGTAAACTTCTTCAACCCTGATAGGGACAGTGGTTGCAAAGTACTGGCTGCTTGAGCTAGAGAATCAGCAGTTTGATTCTTCTTCCTTGGGATCAATTGGATATTAAAAGCGTCGAACCCCTCGATGAGGTCCCACACTCTATGCCTATAGTTGGTCATTCTCCTGTCGTGACACGCATATTGCTTTCTTACTTGTTTGATCACTAATTCTGAGTCACCAAAAACTTGCAAGACCTTGACCTTTTTCTTGAGTGCCATAAGGAGTCCGTGAATTAAAGCTTCATATTCAGCCACATTATTCGTACAATGAAATTGGAGCCTATGGGCTGCGAAGAAAGTCTTACCTTTGGGACTTATCAATTCAAATCCATCTCTAGCCCCTTGCTTGGACTTAGATCCATCAAACTTGAGAGTCCAGTATTCCGCAGTGGTGGTCTTCTTCATTTTGTCTTTCGGCTTATCAGTGATAGAGGCTTCCTCAGCTACAACAGGTTTCTGACTTTCACACTTTGCTTGCAGATTCTGCTCATCTGTGCTAGCCACCTGAGATGGATTCATGCTTTTGTACACTTCTTTCACTGCTGTTTGACACAAGCAACATTCCAATTCTGAGTGAGAAGCATTGTGGACTCTGCACCAATTCGGCAAGAGTAACTCCTTGAAACTTGTCTTCTTTCCCAAGTGAGTTTGATTCTCGACACATTGCTTAATGAAATCCTGGAAATTGTCCAGTAAGCTAATCTGTCTATCCTCAGGTTCTTCTTCTTCCTCAATTGATTATGTTAGGACTTCAACAAGACTGGACCCTGTTTCGGCGTCCACTGGCATCGTATGCAACATCAATACCTCTTCTGTATCGGATTCTTCATATAGGGCCGATAGCAAGTAGTTTCCCATTCCAGCTTCTGATATGAGAACCTCAGCCGAAGTCTTTTGGTATTCTGTTATCATGTACTTCATTCTAGGCTCCCTCTCGATCCTTATCTGATTAGGCACTCCCTTCCAGGGAAGCCACATGTGAGAGTGATCAGTGGACACATACCCATTCAGGGCCTTCGTAAAATCTCTTCCTAAAATTAAACCGTATGCGTCAGGAATGTCAGCTACCTGAATGTTGATAACCTGTTGGATTCTAGGATCCGAAGCAATCTGCATATGAATCATGTTCAATTCCCCTACCACACTTACTCCGGTCCTGTCCAACTGAGTAACCTTCTTCTGGGAATCGGCAGGTGTTATTCCCAGAGCCCTACAAACTCCGAGAGGCATCACATTAGTGGAAGCACCAGAATCCAACAGACAATTGTGGAGGTTCTTACCAAAGATTCTGACAGAAATCAGAAATGGAGGAGTCTCCATTTTTCCTTGAAACAAAGTGGGCTGAGTATCCATCTGGGCCACTTGAGTTCTGTCCCTTTCTTTTCCTCTATCTCCAGGGGGTGGATTAGTCCTATTTTGTGTCTGACTTTGCGTGTTCATAGCCTGCGAACTAAAAGTATGGCTAACATGCTCACCAGAAGATTTGTCCAATGTCTTTGAATTCGCATCGTAAGTACCCAAGACAGCCTTTCTAATTGCAGGAAACCTCAACAATTCAAAAGTAGAAAGGTTTACGTTTAATTTTTTGAATTCCTCTGCGACGTACGAAGCCATCTGTTCTTCACTCATATCAGTAGAAACCTCTTTAGATGGTTCCTCTACCTTATCCTTACTTACTTGAACAGTCCTTTCCTTCTGTGGTTCTGCTTGAACTTGTCTATCTTTCGAAAGGTATTGCTTAGAGACCTGTGGATAAGATGGATTATTACTTGCATTAGGGTCTGGAGGAGTACTGAAGTTGTTGGGAGGGATGGAGGTGGTGTACGGTCCTCCAGGCTGTGGGCACCTGTGAGGCATATCCCTCAATCCCTGTCTCTGGAACATCTGTACTTCTTCAACATAAGCTTCATGCTCATCCAGGGGACCATTGTCATTCATCTCCCCTTCGTTAAACAACTGAACGACTTCATCTCCATTACAAATCTGATCTTTTTGATGCTTCTGGGAATCAGGTTCTTCTGATACATTTTCGTTACTAGTGGGAAAAAGAGCATGGTTCAACACCAGCACAGGGGAATCATATGAATTGGAAGGAACAATCTCCTACCCATTCACATTGTTCTCTACCTCATACTGAAAGATAGAAGCCGCAGTCTAGAACTCAGGACATTCCAGTTCTGAATGCTGACTCGTTTTATGGAGCCTGCACCATCCTGACAGGGCTGCTTCTGCGAGATACACACCAGTGGGAGGTTTATCCTGGCTGACTGGCTGGTTCGCAGATTGATTAACAATCTGATTGGCTGGCTGATCCAATGGAGTAGGAACTCCTCCATTATTAGGCCCTGTATTCCAAGTTCTATTCTGTCCCTGTGATGACCTTTTGTCAAATCTTGACCCACTTCCTTGGCCCCTGTCAAAGTTTTGCCTCCTATCATTGTTGAAACCTCTTTCCTGATTATACCCCCTGTCATTGTAGAATCCTCTGTCGTTACGTTGTCCCCTGTCAAAATTCTGCCCCTGTGAGAACTCTCTGTTCTGATTGGATTGCATTCCCTTTTGAGCAGCTTGTAATTGGCTATTCTGGTTTCTCAAATAAGTCACCTCTAGATTTAGCTTCTTTATTTGTTCAGCCATTTCATCAATCCTTTCCTTATTCGGGTCTCAGTAGGGAGGCTGGTTTGGGTTACTCAGAGGTGGGACAGGTACTGGGGCGGATCCCAGAGACTGATGCAACACTTCTGAATTCTGTAGATAAGCCGGGAAGCTATTTGACTGTGACTGGTACATAGGCTGGTTAACCTGCTGTTGAGGGAAGTTCACCATAGGAGAGACCTGATTCATAGGATGACCAGGGTGTGGTACCATTGATAATTGAGGAACCGGATTCATAATAGGGGTGTGATTGGTGAGTGCCTGATTTACTGCCTGAATCTGGTTAGGATGTGCGACTGGTCCCAGAGAAGGCAATGACCCCATCAAGTGTTGTCTCAAGTCTGTGCTAAGCTTGACAGCCTCCGTATAAGCATCTGTCAAGGTAGCTGGAGGGTTAGGTCTCCATTTCAGAAAGGTTGTTGTTAGACTATCCAGAGCTTCATAATATACTCCCAAGGCAGTACCGTCATCTAGGACATATGGGTCTTGCAATCTGGTGAACGCACGATGGAATCTATTATTGAAACTGGCTATGGGTTCATTGACTTCTCTCTTGACTTTGATAAATTGTAGGTACAGCTCATTAGCACTGATGGGTATTCGGAACTTTTGTAGAAAGGTATTTTCAAGGTCACTCCAATTCTGAATTGAGCCAGCAGGGAGATGGTTGTACCAATAAAAGGCTTCTTCACCCAGGGAATAAGGAAATAACCTACAAGCAACATCTTCATGGACAATTCCTCTGTCTTTAAGGCAAGTTTGGAAAATCCCTATGTGTTCTTCTGCAGTTCTATTCGGGTCATTTACATGGAATTTCGAGCAGAAATGCTCAGGATTTTTAGGCATTACATTATAAGCCCCGAAGGACAAAGGTGATGGATTATTGGCAAGGAAAGCCATTGGTAAGAGCGGGGGTGGAGGTTGTGGTTGGTTAATGGCAGGTTGAGGCTGTTGAAGGGGAACCTCTTCAGGAACGGGTATTGCTTCAACCTCAGGATGTGAAGATATGGATGATGTTGGTGAAGGGATAGGTAATGATGATACTCCCCTATACGAGGATGTGGATAATGTTGGTGATGGAGCAGGCGATGATGATTCTCCTCTCCCTCTAGTCCTTCTTGACCTATTGGGAAATTGAAGTTCCTCTAAATATTCCTCTCTAGTGGTGGATCTGGTATTTCTCCTGAATCTCTCTGGAGAGATGGCATTCAAGAAGCGATCCAGTGTGCTCATTCAGGCCCTCCTTCTAGCGCCAATCTGTTGATGGTGTTTTCTGCACAGCAACAACTCAGACAGAAAATGATATTCTATCTCTCTTGAAAGATAATCTCCAACAATAAATTGTTGAAAATCACCCCAAGGTCTCTCGGGTGTTAGGTCATAACAATGCATAAAACAACTCAGATGAAATGTGAAATTGTTGGTAATCACAATCGGACCTTACTACAAGCAAACTGAAATCTTTCAATTTATCAGATCTGACAATATGATGATCTTGAATCCTAAATCTAACTAAATAATAAATAAATTGCAAAAGATAGGGATGCAAGGAAGTAATAAAATATAAACTATTGCAAAGACAAGCAATGCAAATGACAAATATTTGGAATGGACCTATCTCAAATAACCAATTCCTGTTCGACCCATAAAGCAATCTTACAAGAACAGTGCAATCTTCTGAGGAATACAAATTTTCAAATCATAGACTTGCATCTACAACCGAACTTAAGCACATTTGAATATATGGTCCAGGTTGACTTCACCAGCCTACTACAATCAGATAGTTACTGGGAGTATAGACCAAAGATAGCTACCGACATTCCAAATATGAAATCACATACACCATTTATCCAACTAAACTAATTTATTTCTGAATATTAAACCCTAGATCTTCAAGCAATGTAAAAGATAGAACAAAAGAACCATGCAAGATGAGATAACACAAAGGATTTCACCAGGAAAACCACAATGCCTTCAATTGTATTAATCATCAAATGCTGCAACAATTCAACTGTTCTGAATATGATATTTGCTTCAAGAAATTCTAAAACTCTAACTATTGCTCTTGCTAATCTCTACTACTGTCTTGCTAATGTCTATATCAATTTTTCTGAACTGAACCCTTACAATGAGGCAAGAATGCCTATTTATCAAATTTTCCCCCCCAAAACATGTCGGCCCAGCCAAACATTTTTACAAAATAATAAAACCGCCAAAACAGGTCGGCCAAGGAAACAAACTAAGGCACACATTTAATGCCATCATCCAAGTCGGCCAAGGCACAGTCCCCAAGGAAATCCGGTCCAATGCATGCCCTATGATAATAGGGAAGCACAAATCTCGAGATAAACCTTAACTGCTACTTCCTTTGTCTTTCCTCCGCGATGGTGACCCTTGGACCTTCGAGAAAACTCCTTCCAGCTCAGCAACAGGTGGAAATGGCAAAAATTTGAGCCGACATTTAATTGAATCAATTCCTTCATTGGATCGCCCGATGGTCTTCTTCCAATCCTTTCTGCTGGTCAGGTATCTATCTATCACTGCCAAATATGTAGCTGCATCATCAAGCATATGGCCAGTGACAACCTCATCAGAATCTGGGGCATAAACCTCATGCCACCATTCTTTCAATTGATCTAAACTCAGGTACTTAGGAGCCATCTTATTCCTCCCTATCATCACTTCAAAAAATGCAATGCAACCATCATAGATTGCAGTGAGGTCAGCATCAATGGACTTTCTTCGTTTCTGTATCTTTTTCAGGGCTCCCTGCCTGATCTGTAATGCCTCGAACCATTCCCATGGTTCATCCAACCTGGTAGAGGGAAGAATTCCATCCTTTCCCAATTGTTCCTTGCCATGCCCAAGAATAATCTTTGTCTTCTGCAGCAGGGAATCGATATCATTCTTATCCTGAGAAAGGATGCCTTCCATCAGCTCTTTTCCTCGGACTGCATCCTGGCCAACAGACAGGATTTCCTTAATAGCCTCATCTCCTTGTGTCCGAACACTCATCAACCAGTTTGTGGCAGCTTGTGTGGAGGCCTTCATCTTCTCTATGCCAGAAATTGTTTCCTTTGGCAGAAATCCGGGAGTAGAAGAGGAGGACGGATGGAGGGACTGTAGAGGTTTCATGACCTCTTCTAAGCTTTTCCTTAACCTCTCATTTTCCCTTTTCAACTCTCGCTTTGTCTGAGTCTCCTTCTTCAATCTGTCTACAATCACAGCACTTGACCCCTCGAATTCCTCAATGTCTTGTTCTAGGGAGGCCGGCCCAAGGTTAATGGTTTGGACACTGTAATCCTGGCTTGCTACCTCATCTCTTGTTTTATCTGCAAAAGGGTGGCGATGTGGACTACACGGTTATGCACTTCATCTCTTTCTACCCGAGAGATCACCTTTGCAGCCTTCTTCTTCTTCCCTTTACCAATCTGAGATAACATCTCATCCCAGTCAAGAGGAGTGTCCTCTACTATCACCTGTTTCTTCCTTGCTATTTCATTTTCTAACCAGTCCGGGGCTACAGGGTCCGTCCGGATTCCTTCTGTGTCAGTTTTCTCTGGGTCCTCTGTGACTTCCTCCTTTTCCTCAGCTGTCACCTCAACCTCCTTCTCGGCTGTGGCCTTATCATCTTCTTCCTTCTCAGGAGTCTTCTCGCTCTGAACAGCCTCCTCAATTCCCAACTCTGGAAACACTGGCGATGGAGTCCGAGCATGCAGGCCTTCCTCTGATTCTGGTGATCCGCGACCTTTCTCACTCTCCGGAGAGTCCTCGTACTGTACCAAGGGAGAAGTGTGCCTCTCTTCTATCTCCACCTCGAGCTCGGCAGCCTCACTGAATAATGCTCCTTCTTTGAACGGCTCTGCCTCTCCGCTGATTTCCTGCTCATCCGGATTCTCCGGTTCTGTTACACTCTATGGAGGAGAGACAGTTTATCCTGCTCGGTCATATTGAGAAGAATCCTCGGCTTCGTATGCAATTCTTGGGAGGGAGTTCTCGATTTTCTGGTGTATACTTTGGTCTTCTCCCCTCCGGAGCTTTCCACATCCACAATTGGGGGTTCATCCTCCGAAGTCATTTGGCCTTTCTTCTTTGCCACCCTTGCAGTTCTGGCTTTCTTGGGCGGTGGAGGAACATCCTCCTCTTCAACTTTCTCCGCCTCCTCCTCGTCCGAGGACTTGCTGATAGTCAGGGTTTTCCACCTGCGTTTGCCGATAGGTTTCCTTTTTGCTGCAGGTTGAGTCCCCTTAGGACTTCTAACCTTGATTTTGAAGGGAGAGGCCTTGGCTGTTTTCCCTTTTGGGTCCTCTTCCCCGGATTCTTCAGAGGTGGACATGGGGTTGAGATTCCCCATCAAATCAAAAGTGCATGGCACATTAGCATTTTCCAATACCCACACCTCATGTTTAACCCAAGCAAAGGTATACCTCAGCACCGGAGCCATCAAGCCTTCCAACTCCGTCACCTCAGGCTCATTCCAATCAATATCCGCCAATGACCTATCCTTGATGGGCTCATAGACATGGTCCTAGACCAGTTTTCCATCATCCTCCAACTGATCTGGAATCAGCTTCACATTGTACTGCCTAATTGCCTCTACTGGCAGCCGGGAATACCTTTTCCTTCGTGCATCAAGGTCATCCTTGATGTTGACCCAAGATCCTCCAAGTCCCTTTATGTTCAAATTCCTGTAGCTCTTCGCGGTTTCCTCCTGATGTCAAAGTCATTCTCTTTGGAACGGAGCAGGAACTGCATAGTTAACTCCTCACCCGGCAGTTGTAACATTGAATGGAAGGCACATTTCATCCACGCCAATCCCCAAAGAGGGAAGTCACCTCCAAAACCAGCTTATGTTTCTCTTGACCACCGTGATCAACTCCTCTAAAAAATTGTCTTTATGACTTCCAAAGAGGCACTATGTGGTCGGGATACCTCGGCAATCTGGTAGGGAGTAACGGCATCCATCAATCCGAGATAGGAAAGTGGAACCGATTAACTGCCCCGTGAATTTTTAATCAACCCTTAGCCCCATCTTATTAACCGTGTGCCCGTGATTCGGCAATCGCACGCATGGTGAAGGCATCATTGGCCCTCCTATAATCTCCGTGTCCGAGGTGCAATTCCGGATAGACTTCATAGATAATATCTTGTCCAATGGTTCCCGCTAGAGTCAGTCCCTTGTAGGGGTAGGAGATGGCCAGTATATACACGATGTAAGAGGACATGGTAAACTTCTTTCCTTCCAAAACATTCCTCAGTTGCCTATCTATTTCTGCACTGATTAGACCAGCCCAGTGATAATTCGTTCCTTGGCCTATCTTGGTGATCACATGGACCATCCAATTTTCCAATACCCCGGCGGTTTTAAGTCCGGCCACCCTGCTCAACAGTGTGATGGCGTCATAGATATCCGGCCTGAACTTCACCCTGTGTAACTGTTTGGGCAATTTGGAGTGGTGAGACTTGGGCTTCTCAAGCCATGAGTTGATAAGCTGTTGAGCCTTAACTGGCTCATTCTCATAATATGTGCGAGCAGTGTCAATGTTTAGGGCGCAGACCGAGGGGAGATCCGGCATGCTGAAGGCCCGGGCAATGGAGGCTGGACTGAAGTTTTCCAACACTCGTCCCTCAGTGCTAACTACCATCTGTGTGTCAAAAGCGTACTGCCTAGCACACTCCAAAATCAGCTCGTAGCACTGGACTGCTAGAGGGAACCCTGCCACATGTACCAACCCTGAGTTCATCATCCCCTGCCTCAATGCCGACTGGTCTTTCTCAGCTGTTCTCTGTTTGAATTCCTCATAACGCCAGGCACCGACGTTGGGATCGGACACATCTACCCACACGGAGGATATCTTACTCTCTGGGACCTAACTCTTCATGTCCAACCTCAATCTTTCTGTCTCAGAAACTGCAGATGCCCCTGCACCACCTTTGGACTTCCCAGTAGCAGCTTTGCTTGATTCATCCTGCACATCCAAGAATTGTCATTAAAATTCAACTATTAAGTTCATGTCAATCCAAAAGGTTAGCACACATCATATAAATCCATTAGAATCAACTGCTAATTGCCAATCTTTAGAGATCCAGAGAAATCAAATAATCCGGGAAAATACATTCGGGGCGGAATCCTGCTGCCAAAGCATTATTAGCCATATAAATCATTAATACGCTCAGAAAATCGAAGGATAACCATTAATTTTACTCATTGGCAATCAAGAAATAAGCATGGATAATTATTCCCTTAATCCTGTCATCGAAATATACACAAGAACGCCATTGGACAGGAAATCCGGAAAAATCCGAATGGGACGGACTTTCGCAGACAGCGTAAAATGCACCGGAAATAAACCCTGTCCGCGGAATAAAAGGAAACCGGGAAAATCCGGGAGACCGGAAATTCTGCGACAGCCTCGAAAACCCGAAAAATGGAAAATCGTGCACCAAAACTGGAGCAACCACTAGATCTCCAATACCTAAGCTCGAATGAACCCAAAACCGACGACAATCACCAAACTCGAATATGCAAAGGGTTCCAATTCTCAGAAGCACTCAAAGGAAGGATCTCATACTAAAACGATGATGCCCTAAATCGAACAACCACATATCCGCCATTAAAACCAGAGCAAGCTTTTAGGGTTAAAATATCAGTTCAGGATTTACCTAAAAACCCTCTAATCCTCATAAGACAGGAAGCCAACATGACACGGGGTGAAAGTCACTCAAGCACAAGATGAAATCATCGTGTTAACCGAAACACCAAGGAAACCCTAAATTCGCATGGTAACACATCCCGCGCCCGAAACAAGCAACACGAACCATAAAAGTGTAAATATGCAGTCAGACGAACAAACGGAACTTATAGGGCACGAGAGATGGGCCTCAATAAAAAAATGGATCAACCCGACTGGATAAATATGAAACCCAAAACCAAAACAAGGGCCGACCCCAAAATTCAACAATTCCCAGTACAAGAAAACCTCAAATCACCATGCAAGCAAACGGAAGGGCAATGAATACATACCATGGATCAAGACGGGCAGAAATCAAGCTCG
>VDFB02139961.1:0-19401 GCA_007258455.2 Sequoia sempervirens | reverse complement strand
CAACACAGCCTTCCTCCCATTCCCCTCTTCTCCCTCATGGAGTCTTCTTTCTTCTTCTTAACTTTGCTGAATAGATGCTCAATTTGGGAGCACAAGTAATCTCAACTCAGATTTGAAGAAGTCCCTTTGTGCTTTTGTCTCTTTGGATAGACATCATGCTGTCCTAGTTTCCAGACCTGAGTTCTTCAAGAAAAGGACTGAGTGAATCATTATGGACAGCAGTTCTCTAATCAGTACAGCTGGTAGCCTTGAGAAGGGAAGTATGACAGCGCATGGGGAAAGTTTTCAGTATGGCACACACCTGGGGACAGCAGCTGGTTGGAGGATTTGGAAAGTTTGGGATTCCTTTCTTTGTTGAAGGTTGGTATAGCGATAAGATTCCACCTTCTTTTAACATTGGAGATACTTGTTGCATCATTTTGAGTGGGATTTTCAGTTTGTCAAGTGCTGTTCTAATTCATATCAGCAATATGTGGTGGATGGGTACAATTGATTATGTACCTATGATAATTATTCTTCACACCCATGAGAGTTCATTCCCATTTAGATGGACTTTTTCCATTGGTATGTTTGGTGCACTACTTCATGGAGATCATGATGAGTTGCTTCACAACTTTGGGCATAGTGTTGTTCATATCAGTGGAGCAGCGGAAGCTTGAAGGAGATACACATGGGAAGACATACCAAGGTCCTAGATTAATGTGGGATCCAGGTATTGATTGGAATAATCTTGTTTAATGCAGATTTGTCACATGTGATTGCTTGAGGACAAGCAATCTCGAGGTGGGAGGATTGTAATGTCTTCATTTTTCGAGTGATCATCTTGTGGAGGTACCCAGCCTATTTTATTCCCATAGGCTAAATAAGGAGTTATAAGGAAATAATATTAAACTAATTATTTATAAAGTTATCTAAATAAATTGAATCATAAAAGTAACTTTATTTTAATTAATTTAATTAAAGTGACTTAAATAAAAGAATAAAATATTATAAAGTCACTTTATTAAATATTTTTAAAGTGACTTAAGTGAAAAATAAAATAATATTATAAAATCACTTTAGGAAATATTAAGATATTCTTCTAGAAGTTTTATGGAGGTTATTTTGGATCCTTCTAAAAAATCAAGGATTTCTTTAAAAGGAGATGAGAGCTAGTCATTTGGGCATCTTGGTTTTGTTATTTTCTATCAGAGAATTTTGGAGAGCTTATGTTTGCAGGTTCAACTCTTCTGAGGAAGAAAACCCTTAGAGGAATAAGTGGTAGTGGATGAAAACCCATTGCCATTCGAGATGGATCCATCCAAAGTTCACAATTGTGCTTATTTGGCGAATTTTGTAAAGATTTGAGGGGTTGCTATGTAATGTCCCCTTTCTAGCTGTAAGCAGTATAGTGGCCTGTCATCCTATTTTGGATGCCCGTAGGCTCGTCGGAGGTAAATTAGGGTTTCCAGTTGTTTGGAAGTTTTGGTGTTTTCAGGGGTTTGCATGTTGGAGTTTTGCAATTTGGATTCTAGATTATTTATGGGTTTTCAGAGAGCTTCGCAATGGTATGACATGCAATTGAATTAGACAACTTTTTTGGGATTTACTATTTTTTGTAAGTTATGTTGGCTGCTCGGATTGTGGTTAAAAATGAGTTTGGAACAACTTACTATTTTTAGCAATATGCTATTTTTAGTAAGTTCTATTTTTGGAAGTGCTCCAATTGGCAACAGTTCAGCAATTCAGAGTGCTTTCTATTAAAGGCAAGGCAGTTTGGGTATATTTGGCTTTCAGCTCTTTGAGGCTCATTTTGGTAAAATGATTTATTTAAGTCATTTAAATATTTTAATGTTATTTTGGCCCCTTGGCCTAGCACAATAACTTAATGATGTTTTAAAAAGTGGACTTTGAGGGTGGACACCTCATTGAGAGGTAATTTATTATTTCAAAAGTTAAATATTCTTCCTTGAGACTTGGATGCCTAGGAATGAGGGAGGATTAAGTGTATGTTAAAATAAAAATATTTCAAATGAATTTGGGCGTCCCTTTTGGAGGGAAAGGAGGAAGTTGAAAGGTCACCCCAGAGTTCTATTTCAGAGAGGCTTTGCTCATCCATTTGGTACCCATTGCTATTGACGACAAAGTGTTGCTGAAATGATTTCAGACCTTTGGCTTTGAGGAACGCATACCTCCTAGCAAGTATTCGGTTTTGTGCTTGAAAGATAACACCTAGTTGAATTGAGACTGCTTCTCATCCAGAGATTGCTAATTGAGCTTCACAGTTGAGAGTTTTGATGATATTTTCAGTTATGTAGTTGTTGGTTCATATATGGCTGAAACATGTTTTCATTCGTAGCTCCTTGTGTGATTTTAATTTCATTCTGGGTGTTTTCTCTAATCATTTCTATGCTCTAGGCGCCCCTTCTCCTTGATTTTCAGAATTTATTTTGGAGAACTCAATTTACTAGTGAGGTCGCCCTTCTCCATGGGTCGTCCCTCCTAGCTATTGTGCATTGGAATGCGTGTTTCTTTCTTTGAGCACCATTTTGTGTTATCAATCTCTTGCTTTTTGGGCGTCTATCACTCTTGTTTCAAGAGCATTCAGTTTGGAAAAGATTGGAGCTATTTTGGTGAAGTTATGAGCATTATAGTGTGATCTTAGTTGCTGGTTTGCATTTTCAATTTGCGGGTTTTTCATATCAGACCTGGTTTTGTTAGTCTAATGCTATATTCCTTTGATGTTCTCATTCATATTTGTAATAAGGAATATTGTGAAATCATTGTACTGAAGTTTGAGCAAACATCATCAAATAATCATTGTAAAAGAAGGCATATTGTAACACTGATTACAATAGTTCTGTAACAGCTATTTTACTTTTAGCATATTAAATTTTGTACTCACTACTCCAGCTAAATAAGTGGTTGAGTTATTTATATTTCAGTTTGCCTCACTCCCGCTGAATAAGTGGTTGAGTGTTTTAGTTTTAATAATTGTAATAATCGCTCCTACTGAATAAGTGGTCGAGCTTTCATGGTCGGTTATCCGCCTACATTTACATTTCCAGCATTTACTTTCAAAATGGTCGGCATGTCGCCTGCAGATTTGTAATTTCATTTCTAGTTTATATCTAACAATCCCCTTCCACCATATGCTCTCACCTCGCCCACATCGGGATCTTGGTGATCAAAAAGTGAAAAGTTCCCTTTTAGCTGGTTTTGATTATTGGGCTAACCTTAACGGGTGCATTGTTGTTTGGAAAAATTCAAATAAAAACTAAGGGGGTTATTTCATGCTATAAGCAATTATCTCTGCAGATTGAACTAGGGCAGATTTGTGTTCATTGGCATCTTCATTCTTGGGCGATTCGCTTTCAGATTTCTGCAAGTTATCAACAGCAGTTTTCTGAGTCATTTTGGAGGGCACATTTGCTTTTGAGGGTTCAAACCCTAAATCTGGGAGCCAACCTTTGGGACACGATTTGGGGGTTTAGTTGCATTCATTTGGCATCATTGAGCAGCAAATATTGCAGACCTGTGTGCCTACCTGATTCAGCGTTTTTGGTGTTGTGGAGATTCATTGCCATAGGGTTTCAAACCTTAGTTTGAGCGCCACACCTTGGAGGTCTTTTTTTCATCATTCGGAGGTCAAATTTGCATGAAATTTGGTATGTATAAAACTTAGGGCTTATAGCAGGTCATAGCTGAGCATGTTTGGCATGTTTTCCCTTAATATTGATTGTCTTTGAAGACTTTATATTTCTGAAATTGTAACAGCAGACTTCCACTCTGAGTTTCCCATCATTTTGATAACATTTTGGTGTTGAATCATTGTGTAATTCAACTGACTTTGGCACGTGTATTGGCATGATTATTATGATGTTTTTAGCATGCTAAATGGCTGTTATAAGTGTTTGATTAAGTCTGAAACAGAAAAACAGAATTGCAGAAACTAGGGTTTTAAATAAGATTTGAAAATCAGAAAATTAGGGCAAAAATCAAAACCCTAAAATCAGAAAAATAGTAAATATCCTATGTGGGATATTACAATAGAGTTCCATTCCTCTTCCTCTTCAACAGAGGTCACTCTTGCCTCTTTCCTCTGCTCTCTATTGAACCAAGATTCACCCCCCTTTCTCCCACAAAAAATAAATCACTGCTGTGGCCAAGAGAATGTTGCAGATCTTGCTGCCAGCTAAGAAAAGTAGTCCACAGCCAGTGGTTATTTAACTATTTCCAAAATGAAAGAAACGACCAAGGAATAGATAGAAGGAAAAGAGCCACACAGTCAAAGAACAAACCACAGCTTTGATGAAGCAAAGGGAAAGTCAAACAGCTAAGGAAACATAGAATGTTGCCACACTGTCCAAAAGAATCATCAAAGTTTGTGCATCAAGAGAGATTATGAGCCAAGGAAAAATGATCAACCATGTGAAGAAAGCAAATAAAAAAGACATCAAAAGGAAAACTATTAGTCAAGCAGCCAGTAAGACACCCCAAGCGAGTGGTAAATTTGTTGCACAAAAAGGAAGGTGAAAAGTCACAAGCCACCTAAAATAGGGTGACACCAAATCAGCCACTAGGTGTAATAAAACCACAACATCTTATTAGTGATAATGTTGTAAGCAATTAAAACTCAACACAACCAAAGGCATAAAAGACAAAAGAAAAATCTCTTTTAGAAATACAGCCAATTATAACAAGGAAAAGGCAATCACTAGACGTCTGCATGAGATCGTCATCCTCCGTTTATGAGTGATTTTATTGCATAAAGCACTGATAATCACATTATCCAATCAGCCCTGCATATAACTAATCAAAAACATCTATAGTAGGTCCTATCAAGCCTATCACCAAGGTAAAATACTGCAAAATACACAGTTCCTGTAGCATTTATGAAGCAATCCTGTGAGAGACCGGATGTCTCTAACCCTTGCAAATAGTTATAAAGATAGTGCAAATCATTTTGTTTTTGAAAGTTAGCAATTTCTATGTGTTTTTGTAATTAAATAATCCTTTTGTAATTTTAAAATAAAGGTTGCCAGTCATGAAGATAATGCAAGAAAATACAAATACTGGACAAACTGAATATTCAACAGCTGCAAAGATATTTTATTGATAAATAAGATCATAAACAGCTGAGATAATAATGTGGCATACCCGGAAATGCAACCTCAAAGCTCAAATAGAAATCTGGAAATTTCACTTGCAGCCACCTGGAGACTGAATTTCTGTACAGCCAGCCCTTGAAATTGGTTTCTCCTCTCCAAAAATGATAGTAGATGACTCTAAGACCCTAGCCGCCCCTAATGAAGAAAGAAATTGCTCAAAAAGGTAGGCGATCTGCCCTAGAGAGAAAACGTCCTCTTACTGGTACAGTACGCCTGATTCATGAGCTACTGGTATGCCTTGGGGAATGTGCCAGCCACCTTAAATTCTGATTTTTACTTGTTTCTCCCTTCACAATAAATTTTTCCTTCAAACCCTTGATTAAACCCTTGTAATAAACTCCTCTAAATGCCTTTTACTGTAGCGTCTCCTGTAGCGTACACTGTAGCGTCTACTGTAGCGCGGCACTATTCACGTGTACTGTAGCAGCCAACACTAAATCTGATCTGCAAGTAATAATCTTCAAAACCCTTACTGATTCTTCCTCTGTAAGCACAAATATGACTTCTGAATAAAGTCACCCTAATTGACAAGCTTCAACTGGTATTTCACAGCCTCAGTATGTCTGATTCTGAAGAGTTGACGTTCTCCAAAACCTGATTGCAGAAACCCTTGTTTCTCCAACTCCAAATTGTTCTCAGAGAGAAAAGACAAAATTTGAATAATCATATCATAATGAGTTCTATTCTGCCTTTGAGAAATATACAACTCTCTTACACAAGTTCGACCCCTTCCCAAAAAAGCAATTAAATGACATTTAATAATAATAATTTCGCCTCTTTGCGACTTAGGCAAATTATTAATAAATGGCATCCCTTTATAAATGAGTAATAAATACTCATTTAATATTAAAATTACTCCTCTATTATAAAGTATTAAATACTTTATAATTTGCCATTAATTAATACTTTAATATTTCATTTAATTGGCTTTATATTATAAAGTCATAATAATAATCATTTAATTATTATTAAATGTGCCATTATTCTCCGTTTGCTCAACGAACTATCAAACTGGGTCGATACCGAACTTGCCAACTGAACCAGGTGCCTTGCCAGAAATAGTAACCCCTGTTGGCCTGACTTACTATAAATAGTAAGTGCCTGAATATCACTCTGTGAGTCCCTGCAAAGGCCCAAACCTGAATCAACTAGTGGAGTAATGTCCCGAAACTCTGGATAATTGCCATGGATAACCCTCTAATCAAAACTGTCAACCTACAAGGGTCAAAATGATAGGCTCACTCTTCAACAAACAATGTCAGCTAAAACGGGGACATTACAAATCCATTTACACAATGTTACACCCCGATTGTATAGCTACTATTGCATAGGGCAATTGATTGTAATGACTGAATCAATGTGATGAATAAAACATGTTGTTTCTTGTTATCAATATGAATGTGTCACCATTTAACGATTGTCTCATTTAAATGTTAGCTCTATTGATGTTATTCTTGAAGAATGTGCATGCAAAGTTATGGAGTAATGTTTATTCTAACTTTTGAGATGTTTTATGTATACTGTTATGTTGTGAACATATGAGTCCCGTTAGCGTGTCACTGAATGCAGGTGTGCGAACCATTCCTCCAAGCAGAGGAGAAATATCACTCAGGAGAGGAGCTTGGTCGGGTAAACAGTAACGAGAACCATTTGAGCATATACACACACGTCCTTTAGACTAAGTAAGCTAAGTCAGTATGTTTGAAGTTAAAGGTAAGTCATCCATAGGCTTGTATGTTGGCATTAGGAGTTTTGTCTACTTTTGTATGCAAGTATAAGTGATGTTTATCTATGTATCTGTTCATGATATTACGATCATAGTGATGGTAACATAATTGGTTAGGAGGTGGGCATATATACAAGTATATAGTATATGCACGTATCCATAGGTAGTCATATCGATACAAACATATGATAGAAATGGATAAACTCATACGAATGCATCAATATGATATACATACATATACATATAGAGGAAAATATACAATTGTAATGTCCCTTCTCATCGTGATTAGCCTTGCAGTTCACCTATTCGGAACCCGACTGGAATGAGGTGAAAATTAGGGTTTCTTGGCTTGGAGTTTGTGGCATTTCATGTTATTTACTATTTTTAGTAAATGCTAGTTGTGGCAGTTGCAGTTGTCTATTCTTAGTTCCTTGCAGTTGGAGCAGTTGTTATATTTTGGGTTTCTTCAGAAAGCTTTATTTGGCGAAAATTATTTAATTAAAGGCATTATGTTTTAATTCACTGTTGACCCCCACCTTGGCCTAAGGAGATAACTTAAGTTGTTTTTAATGTGGGGCCATGAAGGGTACGCCTTCATCATAAGTTTATTTATTCTTTATTCAAATATTTCCTCATCTTGAAAGTGGACGCCACTTTTATATTATTTGAATAAAGTGTTTTTCTTTGAGACCTTTTGGGACGCCACCTTGAGAAGTTGAATGGTTTTTGGTAATTGAAGGGTCTCCTGTGTCTTTTGGTCTGCTTCTCAGGCATTTGAAGAGTTTGTGAGCTCTTATTTATTGAAGGTCTTTGCTCCAGCATTTCATCCATGAAAATTATGCTAAGGGTCTCCTGTGTCTTTGGTCGCTTCTCGGCATTTGAAGAGTTTGTGAGCTCTTATTTATTGGAAGGTCTTTGCTCATTTTATCCATGAAAATTATGCTAAAGTTATGTCATCGAAATGACAATTGACATATTGCTTCGAGGATGTCTACCTCCTAGCCTTTCATCCAATTCGTGTTTGCAATATAACACCTAGTTGGCTACATTGCTGCTTCTCAACATCAGACTAGCAGATTGAGCATCAAAGATTAATGAATTTTGGAGTTTTTCACAGTTTTGAGTTCCTGGTTTTTGCTACAGCTGAAGCTAAGTTTTGTTCATATCTTTTGGAGTGAATTTTATTTTGTTCTGGGTACTTTGGCCATCCATTTGTTGACTGAAGGCGCCACTTTCCACAAAGTATTGGAATTTAATTCCAAGTATTTATTTTATACTTGCAAAATCGATTTCTCAAGGAGGCCGTACTTTTTCAGTTGCATTGGGAATTGTGCCAGAAATTAAAAGACGTGATTTGCTGCTGTTTCTTCCTCCCGGTTTGGTCGCCTATCTTTTGAGAGTCCTTTGCAACAAATTTCAGTCAATTCGGAGGTGAAATGAGTGAGTTATGAGTATTTTACTGTTTTCCAGTTTGCTGTTATAAATTTCCAGAACTCAGGATTTTACATCAGATTTATCAGTTTCCAGTTTTCATCATTTTTCAGTCATTGGAAAGCAAAGAACATTGTTAGAATTCATTCTTATCTCCTTATCTCATTTCTCTATCATTGTAATTCATGTATTTGCAGTCATGTTGAATTTGTAAGGTTCTGATTAGTAGTACTAATCTAACCATTATTATTGCTGCAACTATTTGATTAAACTCTCATTAAAGTCCCCTGGATGGTTTACCGCCAGTGTGGTTAAATTGTTTTGTAACTCTTGTACCCACTCAAAGTGGTGAATTCCCACAGTCCGTGGATGCCCGCCGCAGCGGATGAATTGTTCTTATTGTAATCTTTTCCCCACACTGTTTGGTGGTAGTGTGGAATTGTTGTCATGGCTGGTTATTGTGATGTCCCCGAATTTTAATAAGGCCAAAAAAAAAAAAAGAGATTTGATTAATTATTTGAATATTAAATTGTCTCTATTAAAGACTTTTTATTATTTAATTAATTAATTATAAAATATGGCTTTATTAAATATTTATGGATATTAATGGATAAACTATTGTTTTATAAAGTCAAGATATTCATGAAATGTTTAAGGGGAACTATAGCTTTTCTAAAGTCGATAAAGGGAAATCAGTTATGGAAACTGAATGCAGCGAAGTTTAAAGGAGCCTGTGGCGAATCCTTTGGGCATGACGGAAAGAATTGAAGTTTGTATCTCTGGTGTTCATCAAGATCCTGAGAACGGAAACTCTCAGTGTCTATCGCCTTGCTTGGACGAAACCCCAGCCAAGGCTTGATTCGAAGAATTTCTTATTCTCTGTTAATGCAGATTGTCCAGCTTCAGGACGACAGTTGGTTACATGGGTTGTCTTCATTCTACGGTGATAGGGGTATTCAGTTGTCATCGTGCTTTTGGCATTAATGCTCAAATATCATAACAACACAGGCGGACATCAACTGAAGCTATGTAAGGTTCAAAGTCCCGATATCGGGCAAAAATATATTATAGGCGACTTGTGACTTTGCGCTGGCGGATCCATGCAGTTATATCCTGAACATCGACGTTGAAGTCTTTTCTGTAAGTGCTTAATCATTAAAGTCATTCCCATTGCAATCAACTATGAAGATTATTGTTATCGCACTATGTCGGGTTGTAGGCAAAGTTGGGCATAAGGTAAACAGTTAGAATGATGTTGCTTTCTAATACACGGGAATCTCATCGCGGGTATTTGTAAGTTGTTCATTGCTCATTTTTGAAGACGAGAGTGCCCAGGCGGGCATCGCTAGTTCCTGATTACCGGGAATATGTAATTATCTTGCCAACGGGTGATATCTTTTCCATTGGTGTCCATTCACGGACATCTCAGACATCCCGATATCGGGATTGACATTCAACTATTTCATTGCTGTATACCGGAGCTTGGACTTCATCAGCGTGAGAATAAACAGAGGACCCGATGTCGGGTATTGAAGCTTAATGCTTTGTATGGAGCTTTCACGGGATTTCTTATACACGGGAGGAATGAGTATTATCGACCAGATTGAAGGACGTATTTCTTCTTGCTGGCACCGCCTGGACTATCTGAAACCTTCAAACGGATTATTATTGCTGTCGCATCTGACAATTTGTGCGGGCACTTTTACATGGTCGATTGCACGGGAGAAGTCGTGAAGTCTAGAACCATTCGCATGTTTAATGTGTTGGCGGAATGGGTATGACTGTCTAAGTCTGATGTTTCATAATGTTTAATCTGAACCGCTTGGAGAATTTCATTGCAAATCTTATATTGTTATCTGTTCTTGCTTTAAGTTCTTCATACTCTGTGATCAATCATTGTATGAGACTATGAGTATTTGCTCTGCTTCCAACCAGTATATCTGAGTGGCATTAAAACATTATTTGTGGAGACCTCTGAAGGAACAAATAGACTGTCAAAGCCTGAAAGCTATTTGAATTTGCATTGATAGTAATAATGGCGTCTTTCTGAGGCATATTGCGCACATGTGTGTTAACTAGAAACATTCATATTCTGAGTTATTAACTTGTATCTGGAAGGATAATTTTCTGTGTTGATATCTGCTGGGGAAGCTTGTGTTGAAACTATAATGTTATGTTGGGAAGTTGTAATGCTCTGATTATTCAATCTGAATGCTCCACAATTATGTTGTTTTTCCTGCATAAATGGTGTTTATTTAATCACATATGAGTTTCCCATGGATTGGCTCAAATCACACCATCAACATATGTAAACTCAATCAACGAAAACCATTAAGTAATATTGGAACAGCAATAGAAAGCCGAGTTAAAGTTATAAATCCGGGTAGAGGTCATTCTGATTATCCTCTATCTTTTCGCCATTTCAATGCTTTAACACTCTCAGGTCATATATTGGCACCTGCGCCCTCAGGATCTTGAGTGCACATTCTTGACGTTGATGGTCTTCAATTCAAGTTCGATTTTCAGTTTAATGCTAACGCGCTAATCAATCAACTATTGCTGGTTATGTTATATTACTTGAGAAAAATTGGTTAGCATATTTACACAAACGTATATACATGTATATATATCCACAACCAATGATATATGTGGATATTAATAATATTATTTTAATATTTTCCTTGGAATTTACATATACACATATACATAGATATGTCTATTGAAAGTATGTTGACTGGCTCGCAATATATGTATATAACAAATAAATATATATGTGTACTATATTTATATATGTAAATATATATTATAGTTTTACGAAAATATATATATATATATGTATATGTAAATGAGCATATAAATCTGACCCATAAACACTTCAATTTCTGCTTTGCAATTTCGTCAAACACTTTGTATGCAATATATGAAGAGGCTGATATGTTGTTTTTTCAGTTTGTTGTTTGATGCAAGAACGAATACCAAATGATTTTGAAGGCTAAATAAACTTCTATCACTACTATGCAGGCTTTAAGATGAATTAAAATGCTCCTATGCAATTCAAATGCTTTCTAATGAAGAACTAAGTACATGACATGCATCTACAGCCATGAGGCATTTTATCAAATACTTGGCATGCAAATACTGAGGCTGATTATAATGTGGATGGATAGCATAATAACAGCTATTGTGAACAACTCCTTATTACTTCTTCAATGCAAATACTTTTCTAATACAATGATGATTTCTATTCAGCCAAGACTCTTGGCAAGTTACATAAATATCACATATGCTAATTGCTGATAATAAGTGCCACCTACAGCTGTAACCAAAAACTTCAATATGCAATGATATTATAATGAATAATGAAGGGAACCTGATTGGAATTGTGACGCCTATAGCTGAAGATGATGAAGCATCCAACAACACACAAAATGATGCCTTCTTGAAGCCAATTCGAACTCCATAAGCAATTCGCCCCTGTTCTGGTAATGATGCAGAAATTAAATTATATCCAGCTTGATTCAACAGCAAATCACTCCTAATGGAGTCGCCATGGTCTCAAGAACTAAGCGCCTTCCTTCTCTAGCAAAATCGAACCACATTGAAGGAGCTTTATGCAAAATCGTGGCTCTTCACTTTGGTCTGAAAATTCTGATATTAAAATCAGATTGCCTCCAATGCAAGCCGTCCTCCAAAATGCCAAATGATGAAGACTTTCAATATCAAAATGTCTCCAATAAGTAAGCACCTTTATGAAGAGTGAAATCGATACAAGTGTAGGCCTCCTTGCTTGAAGTTCATGGCTGGCATGAAATCTGAGTATGACTGATGTAAAAATCTGAATATGCAATACTGATTCTAGCTGATGAAGACTCCAATAAATATCACCCCAAAGCTTCTTAACTGAAATAGACAAAATTGGCCTTAGGCCACAAATTTTGTGCAAATGAGAAGTCTGAAGTAACCTCTCCCACAGCTGCAATAATTCAGGTGATATTTCACACCCTCAAAATTGCTATCAATAGGAAGTTTCCGTTTCCTATGATAAGAAGCAATCTGCAGAAACCCTAGGCTCCACAAGATGAATTGACAATCAACAACAACAACATCAAATCTGCCTGCTGAGAATGAAGCCCAAGATGTCTATTTATTCTTTTTCCCCAATTTCTCCAGAAGCTTCTAGAATATTCTTTTATTTTATTTAAGTGACTTTATAATATATTTTAAAATCAAGTTTACTTTATTAATTAATAAATATAAGGTCACCTCTTTTAATTTAATTTATTTGATAACCTTTATAATTAATTCTCAATCCTCAATGCATCACCTGACTTTAATTGAAGCACTAATTAGTCATCCCTCTTGTGCAATCATTTTACAACTTAATTAATTAAATTAATTAAATCAAATTACCCTAAACGTACATTACAAATGACTCCTGAGTTCTCGAGCATGCTTTTGAAAAGGTAATAGGACCCAAAGAGGGCAAAACTCCATTTTGAGATTCCACCGCACTAAACCTTGAGTGGACGTGATTTTCTGGCATGCTCTCAATCAAAATCGGGCTTTGGACTCTATTTGACCTAATTTTCTCTATTTTTAGAAAGTTTTGCTTATTTCCAAAGAAACCCAGAAAAACCCAGAAAATGTTACTAATTTTAGAAAAATTCTAAAAATAGCAGTTTTCCTAAAATTTAGGGATGAAAAACTGAGATCTAGGTTTTGTAGGTTAAGCTGCTCTGAGCAGACCCAGATCGTCAGAATTTGAAAATTTCGCATTTTAACCCCTCATGCAAGACATGCATACCCAAATTTTGACCTTTTGGACTAATTTAACAAGACTTTTACTCATTTCTTCAAAATGTCTAAGTGTAACAAAAATTTTAATTTTGGGGTACAACAATTTGTAAGCAGTGTTCTACACTTATTATTCTAATATATATGAGAATATTCTTTGCTGGGTTTTTCTCCCTCGAGTAGGAGGGTTTTCCTAGGGTAATCATTGTGTTTATTGTTCATGTGTTGCACTTTTCTGCTTTCTGTTAAATCTGATCTTAAAAACTAACACCTGAAATAGGCTAGAGAGCAGGAAACGTTCCTACCCATTTGGGGATGGCTAGCCATCCCTAGGACGACTAGGGGATGTCAAAAACATCCCTTGTCGTCCCGAGGACAGCTAGCCATTCCCCGCAAACTGGGAAGTTTCAATAGTAAAAAAAAAAACATTAAAAACTCTTTTTTGTTTTTTTTTTTCTTTTTGCTCTTTAGGGGCGTGGGGGGCCCTCAATGATTCCCAACCCTAATATGAACCCTAAAATGCCAAAAGAACATAAAACAAATTGAAAATATAAACTCACACTATGTTTTGTTCTTTCATTTTCTCAGTTTGTTTGTGCTTCTTGCTGTGAGAGTTTGCTTGCTGAAGAGATTGGCATGATATAGAGAAGAGATTGACTGATTTTGAGGAGACATTGGACAATTTAGTATTTTGATTTTCATGTTTGAACTTTGAGACTTCTGGATACATGTTTGAGACATTTGGATATTGATAGACCATGCTTTTATTGATGTTTGAGATTGCTGTTATAAATTTATAATGCTTTATTGACATTTATTATACTGTTATACTACTGCTCTCGTGATTTTTATTTACATATTGACATTGTTGTTATCAGTTATTGACATATCTCTCTCTCTTTCCCTCTCTTATGTAAAGACCCTTGCAAATTCTGATCTTATTTTCAACTTTCAGCACTTGGACATTTCGTCAAACATTTGTCTTGCAAAGTACTGTCAGCTGATAATTGATTTCTGTTTGATGTTTTCCCTTTTTGAATGTTGATTAAGTGCATGAAAGATGTAACTCAATATGCTAGATGACTTCAACTGAAGCTAGGATGCAATGCAAGATGATTTTTCTGATTTTCTAAAATATGATGACTGAAACTCAAGTAAATATGCAACTACAGCAATGAGACATTTTGTCATACATTTGCTAAGCAAACTCCAAACTCTAATATGACTGAAATTTATACACATATGAAGCTACAGCAATTAGGCAATTTATCAAACACTTCTAATGCAGCCCAAACTCCTTTAATATTGTATTGCCAAAGATAATATTCAACTACAGCTATTTGACATTTGAACAAACAGATGGTATGCAAACTCAGACTCATATATTGCTGCTTATGATCAATTACATTCTTTTCCAATAAAGTCCAATGGTATGAGGCATTACCACGTCAATTCAATGCAATGCAATATTGACTACAATTATCATATGACTTACAAAAATATAGTCTGCTATAACAGAGATATTTGATGGCCTGATGCAACCCAGACTGCTATATTAATGACAGCGAATTTATGAACTAGTAACCAGCGTCCCACTATTGACTGAAAATGCAATTAAATGACTCCAAATACATTGAATGATGGAACCTGGGAAAATCGCCCCGAACTGAAATGAAATTTCTGTACAAGCTCAATCGTTCCTGTGCCAAAGACGTCTCTCCTGATGTTGGGATGCAACGCCTTTGTTCTCTGATGGTCAGCGACCCCTCTAGAAGCAAAATCGAATTTTTATGTGCCCTCAATCACCAAAATCGTACCAGCTAATCCCTAAACAATGACGCCCTGTTTATTTTTCCAGCAAACTCCAAATATGACTTCCTCGAAGCCACGATCTGTCTCTAATAAAATCATGTTTCCTCCTTGTGACTGGGATATTCCTCCAAATGCAAAATTCAAATTCCTCAACTGCCAATAACTCCAATAAAATCTGCACTGCTTTCTTAAGAAGATCGATTTCTTCTCACCATCAAAATTTGCAAATATATTTTCCAAATCGATTCTCTTTCAATCAACTATTTTTTTTGCTTTAAAAATTTGGTCAAAAGACCACTAAATTTGTAAAATTCTAAACCTTCTCCTCAAATGGAATTGCAACAATAAACCAACTACTACAACACCTTCCTCAAATGAAATATCAAATGCAACAATACCTCAGCTACTACAAATGCTTAATATAATAATAAACCAGCTATTGCATCAATTTAGAACTCCTGTTAGAAGGGCAATAATACATCAGCTACTGCACCTGTAAAAATTCTCCAATGAAGCACCTGTAGAAACCCTAGATGGATTTCTCAACAATTCCAACTAGGGTTGATCTTTCAAAACCGAACCTGGGACTCTAGAGTTTTCAAACCCTCGAGCAAGCAAAGCATTCAGCTTCTACCAAACTAGTATGAGAAAATGAGATTCAAGTCAAGCATGCTCAAATGCTAGGCCAACAACTCCTTATAAAAATTCTTCAATGCCTTCCAAGAAGCTTGTAGAAATGTTATTATTCTATTCCTTTAAGTGACTTTTATAATTATTATTTTATTTTAAGTGACTTTATTAAATTAATTAAATATAAAGTTACTTTACGATTTTAATTTATTGAAATAACTTTATAAATAATTAATTTAATTTTTATCCCCTTATTTCTCTTGTTTAGCCTTTGGGAATATATATCACCGTCCCCTGCCGTCCCTAAAAATGGCCCCCTAGGGGACGTCTAGGAAATGCATCCCCTGCTGTCCCCCCGTCCCCGTCCCTAAAACGCTGTGGAACATAGGTTTTTTTACATACAATTTTTCATTTGTTTTCAACACATTTTACCTTGTCTAGATTTGTTTGGAAGTAATGACATCAACTTCAAGTTGAGACTTTGAACCCTCCATCATAATCTTGTCTATTTTTCTATTGCACAGTCCATACTCCAATTTGGTTCATAATTACCCTGAATATAGCAAAATGTTTATATGGTAGGTTTGAATCCTAAGTCTTTTATTATTTATTTTTCAATATGGTAGTTAATAGTCTATCCCCTATTGCTCTCAAGTTTGGATTCCACTTCCTCCTTATCATATTTTTTTTTTTTTATGGTTTTACAAGTCCACCCTTCCCAAGATTGCTTGACCTCAAGCAATGTAAATTTTAAAAGTGATAAACAATTCAAATTTAGATAATGCAATAAAAATTAAAAAACTTACTTTTGATAAAAAAATTGAGACAAGATTCTAGAGGTGTTGTAATGTATGGCCACTAAGGTGCCACCAAATGTGAGCATCCTTCTTAGTCATGGAGAGTTGAAACACTTTGACCACTTGAGGCTACAAACTCATTTGTAACTGATTCCTCCATTTCAAGATCAAGGAAGAGTTTAGTAAGTGCTTTCCTATATCCTTCATTGACTTCTACACCTTTGTATGGTGGCACCATTGATGGCATAGCGAGAATTTCATCACTTTAAGTTTAAAATTTGGGAGTCAATACAAAGGCAATAATATGTGGGGTGGTAATTTTATTCCACCACTCAAAACAAATTGTTTGCACCTCTTTGAAGAAAGTTTCTTGAGAATCTCTCTCTTTTTCATTGATGATGGATTTCATCTTCTCAATCATTGAGTCAATGCCATCATATATGTCTCCCAAACATGGCTTATCCATGTCAAAAAATGGATCATACTCATGATGGGCTCAATGAAATTAAGAAGATATTCCACCCAGTCCAACCAGCTGTCATCTAGAATCATTTGCTTTACATTTGTTACCCTCTCACTATTGGATTGCCTCCATAGGAACCACCTTTGGCTAATGACCATACTAAGAAGTGGCTCCCACACCTTCATAAGTTGTCTCAAGATGATTATGTTGGATGCAAATCAGATCTCAAGAACCTATTCAAAGATTACAAATTAAAATTAAAAAACATAGAAGAAAACATATTTGAATTTTAAAAATAAATTAGTAATTTAGTAGTTACTAAAAGTGAAATGTAAAATTAAAAAATATAAGTGTTTCAATTACCTTCAACAACTCCAATTGTGAGAATGATCTAAAAAATGGCCTACAACATGTGGTGGTTTGTGTTGAACATTTGAATCTCTTCAACCTTAGCATAGATTTGTTTGATGCAATTTATTTTCTATCCCAAATTTTGTAGCATGAGGTTGAGTGAGTGGATAGCACACAGTGTCCAGAATATATGTAAAAACCATGTCTCAACCAACATACCTATCACTCTAAAATTCTTTGTGTTGTCCGTTACTACTTGAACAACATTTTGAGGAGCCACTTCCTGAATGCACTATATAAGGATGTTAGCAATAAATTGTGCATCCTTCTCTTGCCCCTCACAATCCATGGATTTCAAAAACATTGCCCCTTTAGAGCAGACTTCAATCACATTCATTAATAGCCAACTTCTTGCATCCTTCCATCCATTGGAAATAATGGACATACCTATTTGATTCCATGAATTTCTAATGGGAGCTAATGAGTTGTCTATATTTTTTACCTCCTTCGCTAGTAAGTTGTTACACACCTTCTCATAACATGGCCTTGTGTATAGATGTGGAGCCTCATTTACTTTTCTCAATATATCCCGCCAATATATTGATCAAACAACATTCAAGGACAAATCATTTGCATAGAGACAACTTGCAACGATTTGATCTGCAATCTCTCTAACATTGTTTTGAAATGCTCTCTCTAATTGCCCCCTCATTCTATTCACCTTAGCAAGTTCTTCATTCCTGCCCAAAAATGGGTTGCTCTCTACTAAAACATCAGGGAAGACATTGTGAGATGGAGAAGCAAAGGGCCTTTGTGATCCCCTTCCTCTCCTTAAAAGATAGTTTACACTATAGGAAAATCTTGCATCTATTTCCTCTTGTTCTCTAAAATATTTTGCTATTTGATGAAGTGGTACACCTTTACCATCTTTTCCTAGACATGTTTTGATTCTAATATTGGAAGTAACACAAAAATGGGCTTTCACCCGATTGTACAAGCTTACATTATAGACATTGTATATCCAAACAAATGTTCCACCACCTTGAATTTGTTTTATCATTTGTACATGTCTCCATAAAGGTGAATTTGGGTTAATTTTAAAGGTGGGTCAACCAATTATATTCTCTACAAAAGTCCAAAAAACAATTATTGAACAATAAATGTCAAAGATTTAAATTTATATACTATTTTTAATAAAATTAAAATTAATATTAATTATTTAATATTTAATTTATAACTAAAATTAGTGTAATTATTAATTAGTAAAGAAGTCGCCTTTGATTTTTCTCTACTCTTCTTCGGCGATGACGGCTTCCTCAACTGCTAGGGCTTCCACAGATGGATTATTGGAGGGTTTCAATGGTGGGAAAACGGAGAATCTCAAGCCTACTCCTTTTCACTCCGCACCTGTGCCTCGCTCTAATGACTGCTCTAACGGCTCGCGCAATGGTTTTAATGGTGGAAATGATGGCGTCGACCTCTGGAGTAGGGATTCAAGTTGCTAAATGAACTTTTCCCATGCTCTGCTAGGGCATTGGACTCGTAGGTCAGGCCTACATGTAATCCCTCCCTGCGTCGAC
Organism: Sequoia sempervirens; assembly: GCA_007258455.2. Taxonomy (NCBI): domain Eukaryota; kingdom Viridiplantae; phylum Streptophyta; class Pinopsida; order Cupressales; family Cupressaceae; genus Sequoia; species Sequoia sempervirens. The sequence goes on along the minus strand of VDFB02139961.1, from coordinate 667 downwards.
AACATTCAAACCATGCGCGCCCTGGTAGTCTTGGGTTAGGGCATGATCTGTCCAACTCAAATGCCGATAGTAGTATTCTTTTGGACTCACACTTGGTCTCTCATCACACTGATTTGCAAGATGCAAAGCGTTCCTCTAGGGTGCAGGCCTCTCACCAATTCGGTGGTTTTGCCCAACAGGGTCCCCTTCTTTCTGTGTGCCCCTTAGCCACAACCCCGAAGGTGTGCTTGGACAATTTGGCCAAGGAACGGGAGGTTTTTTTGCAAGATTATGCCCTTATTTGCAAATTCACAAAGTTATGGCCAAAACTATGTGATCTTCACACATGGATCTCTGAGCAATGGAAAGGATTTATGGAAGGAGAAATTTGGATTTACCCCTATGCCAAGGAGTTCTTTATACTGGAATTTGACTCAAAGGAGGACAGGAAGCTGGTGCTGGAGAATGGCCCTTGGATCTTCCAAGGTGATTTTTTGTGCATGAAACCATGGTTCCCCGCCTTTGATCCACACATAGATGTCTTCACCACAACTTATTTTTGGGTTCGGCTTTCGTATCTTCCTCTGCAATTTTGGGAACTTGACTGTCTGTGAGCCATTGGGAATAGCTTAGGGAAGTATCATTGCATTTCCAAGGAAAAAATTGACTATCAGAACTCTACTCGTGC